>JAWWEE010000004.1:934865-946602 GCA_035221455.1 Xenops minutus
CCCCCCCCCCCCCCGGCCCATTTCCCCCCCCTCCCCTCATGGTATGACCCGCGGCCCCGCCGTGGCGAGTACCCGGATGTGGCCGCACCGGAAGAGAAGCGCGCCTGGCCGCGGCCCGCCATCTTGTGCGGCAGCGAGCAGGGCGCGGGGGGCCCGGTAGAATCCGCGCAGGATCGCGCCGAGCGGGGGCCCATCATGCCGGGGCACCTGCAGGAGGGCTTCGGGTGCGTGGTCACCAACCGCTTCGACCAGCTCTTTGATGACGAGTCGGACCCCTTCGAGGTGCTGCGCGCGGCGGAGAGCCGGAGGAAGGAGAGCGGTGGCGGCGGAGGAGGAGGAGGAGGAGGGAGCCAGGCGGGCGGAGGGCCCCGCGGTGCGGCCGGGGCGCAGAGCGGCTCGTCGGGAGGGGCCGGAGGAGCGGGGCAGGCGGGCGGAGGAGCGGGCAGCGCGGCCAAGCAGCTGCGCAGGGAGTCGCAGAAGGAGCGCAAGAACCCGCTGCCTCCCTTCGCCGGCGGGGACCGCAGGGAGGACGGCGGGGGACAGCCCGGAGCGCCGCTGAGGAAGGAGGGTGAGCGCAAAGGAGGGCAGCACAAAGGGGAGCGGGGCCGCGGGCCCGGCAGGGCCGCACGTGGGGCCCGGCATGGCGGGGCGGGAGCAGGGGGGACACACGGACACGAGTACGGACACACAGACACACACATACGGGCACAAATGCATATACACATACATATACACATGCATACACACACAGACACACACATACATACATACATACATACGTGCACGGGGCCCGCGCAAAATGGAGTCGGGCGGAGGGGTGAGGTGAGATGGGGAACCCCAGCGAGGTGTCGAATCCTGGGGGAGGCAGCGGAGATCGTCCCTTTCCACCCCACCCCGTGCCCTGGGAAGGGGCTCCTTGCAGAGAGCAGGGCGCTCCAGCCTGGCCTTGGGCACTTCCAGCGATCCAGGGGCAGCCACAGCTTCCCTGGGACACCCATTCCAGGGCCTGCCCGCCCTCGCAGCCGACCATCCCTTCCCAGTATCCAGTGTGGACCAGCACATGGCACCTTGGAACCGTCTGGGTTGGAAAGGAGCTCAGAGCTCGTCTCGTTCCACCCCCGTGCCATGTGCAGGGCACTTTCCACCAGGCCGGGCTGTTCCAGGCCCCGTCCGACCTGGCATCCTGAACTTGAGCGTGGTTTAGGTGGCCCAGTGGATTTGGCAGAATATCTGGCAGGCCCTGGGCTTTCCAAAATCCACTTGGGTCGTTTTTTTAGGGAACAGCGTTGATAGCGTTCATCTGCACGTCTTTTTACTTTTAAATAGCTCTTCTGAATTCTCAGCCCTGTTTGTGTTAACCCCTAAGACATTCCACGCGGGAAATTTTGGGGAAAATAAAATAAACCGGAGCGTCAGCAGGTGAAGGGAATATGGTGTGGGTAGGCCAGGGCCCCGCGTGGAGAGCACCCAAGTGGACACATGGCGTGCCGAGCCCGGGCTGTACCGCGCCCCAAGTTCAGCACTCGGGCTCGGGGGAATGCAGAGGAATCCACCACCACAGTGTGGGGCAGGTGATGTGGCCGTGGGGGAGTAACATGGTGGGGACTGCACTTAAAACGAGCTTTTCAGGAGTCCCCATGTTACCTGGAAATATCTTAATGCTTCAGCGTTTGCTTGGCAAAGTGTTTGTCCTCTGTTTGTATGTGTATAGAATATAAGTGGTTTATGGTTTTTGAGAAGGAAATAGTTTTTAATGTGCTTGTTTTGGAAAGAGGGGTCTTCTAAATGTTACATGAAAACACCCTGTGAGAAGACAAATGTAGGAATTATGTTACAGGGCTCTTTGTTTAGGGATCTCTCGTTCTTTAACGCTCGAGAGTGTTGTCTGTGTGAGGGATGCAAGGATTTGTCCCTAGTCACAGTTTGCTAAGGCAAACACGTCCTCTGGAAGTGTTGGTCAGGTGCAGGATTTAGGTGTTGTCCCCCCTGAGGTACAGGGGTTTGGGTAGGACTGGCAGGCCACGCTTAACCTCCTGGTTTTCACGTCTTGGTTTCCAAAACAGGGTGAAAAATAAATATTTTCGTGGCTTATTATAGTAGTGAAACAGAGAAAGTCGGGGCTGCTGTTGGGGCAGTGTGGTCAACAGAGTCACTTTCCAGTTGGAAAACGTCTATTTCGGCGTGTCTGTTTTTGCAGTTAAAAGGTGCTCGGTGCCAAGGTCTGTTTCCTGTGTGAATGTATTTTAAACTGTTGCGCTACTCCACGAAGCTGCGGGGGATTTGACTGGTGAATTAGCAGTTCAAAGCGCGGTGATACTGAGAAATAACTCGTATTTTGGGTTAGGCTTCAGCAGGAACCGGGTTTTGCTGAGCGCAGGGCGTTGAAGTGGAAATTCAAAAGCCGTGGCTGTTCCATTCCAGTTCTGCAGCATACCTCCCCTGTGCCACCGGCCTGCTCCTCTCCTGCTTCCCCTCCTCACATGGAATGCCCGGCCTCCTTGGAGAGCCCTTTTCCAAGTGCAGGCTGGGGAGTTTAACCCCTTGTTTCCTCAGGGAGCCAGGAATGCTTAGCGAACTAGGGATGTCATGCAAACCGTCACGTTGAGCACAGCTTGTAAGGTGAGGGAGACATTGTTCATCTGGGTGTGTTGGCGTGGATATCATTACAACTGTAACTTCTGTAGCCCCACCCAAATTTGACATTGCTTGTTAAGCAGGAGCTTAGTTATTTAAAAAAATGTAAAAATTAGCTTTTAATTTAAAGCTACTTCATCATTCTTGAGCCAGTGTTTCAGCAAGAAAAGGGTATAACAAAGCAGCAATGTGTCTGTGCACATCCTTCTAAAGAAGAGTAAACAAGGCCTTTCACATGAGTGGAAAAGAAAACCGTGTTAGATCCTTCAGATGGCTTAGTGAAGAAGAGAATGCCCACGGGAGGTTTAATTTAAAATGAAAACCCTTTCAGAAGGCCGAGGGAGGGAGGGAGGGAGGGAGGACACAGGGCAGCTCCGTGGCACAGGATTCTGAAGCTATTTTAAGCAGTGCACAGGGAAGAGAATCTTTGTCAGGGAACGTGTGTTGGACTTGGGAGGATCTGTGTGGATGGGGACACCAGCCAATCACTGACCTGCAGTACTGGGATGCAGGTGGCACCTGTCTGGTACGGGTGAACCCACCTGGGTTGTACTGCTGCCCAAAAGAGTTTCCAAGAACAGAATCACAGGTTTGGATTGGAAAAGACCTCCAAGATCCTCGAGTCCAGCCTCTAGAACATCACAGGGCTTACTGTCTTAGGACCCAGTGTGGTGATGCTCACTTTGTTTTGGTGTTCATGACACTAAAATGCACTTGCTTGACCCGAAAAGGATCTTCCAGAGAGACAAAAATAGTAAAAATCCCATTTTGTTTCCTTTGCTCCTTGTTTGAAAGTTGACCCTGTAATTTCAGCGTGCATTACTAAAATTTTCAAACACAGTTGGCAGTCTCGAGTCACATTGTGACTAGGAGAAGTGAGGTGCTGTCCAGTGGCTTTTTGTGAAGGCAGAGTTGCTCAGACTACGAGCAGCACTGCAGTGCCAGGCAGTCCCGGGGCGCTGGGCTCGGTATCTCCCGGCACAGCTCCGCATTCCGTTGATGTGCTTGGCCTGATGTTTCAGGGATAAGGCGCATTGGCAGGAGGCCTGATCAGCAGCAGCAGCAGCAGCAGCAGGGGGAAGGCAAGCCCATCGACCGGAGACCTGAACGACGACCTCCCCGGGAGCGCCGCTTCGAGAAACCCGCCGAGGACAAGGGAGAAGGGGGAGAGTTCTCTGTCGATAAGTAAGAGCTCTGCCTTGTGGGATAAGGAGCTTTCCTGGCTCTGACAGGACAGGGCTCTCCTGCCTTCTGCTGCTGAGTTAAAAAAGCTGATTGAATCAAAATTAAAGTGATTAAGTTTTTGTCAGGCACGAGAAGAGCAGATGATAACACTTCTCTTTTGCATAATTTTGTTTAGGCTGGGAGTGATGTCCATAAACACTTTGGTAGGTGTAACTGAAATTACGGTTTAAATCAAGATATCCACCAGATCTCCCTAAATCTCTAGCAGCTCAGGAAAGGAGCTCGAGTGTAGCTGTTTCCTGCAGGATGAGATTTGTTTGCTGGCACAGCTGTGGCTTCAATCTCTACAGCTGACTCAAGGCCAGCAAAAGTTAGTCCATGTAGGTGTTTACACCTTGGCTGCAGTGGCTTCAGACCTGGAAGTGGTGAAGCCATCTTAGACCAACAGGAGGCTTAAGTGTCTCAAGTGCTGTGAGGCACCCAAATTCAAGTAATGTTCAAATACTGAAATTTTAGTAGCCAAAGCTAAAATCCTTTTAAAAGTAAGTTAGATGAATGTGAGATAAATTGACATTGTAATATCAGCCAGTTGTGGAACAGAATACAAATACTGAATTTTGGAGTTTAATGCCAGAGAATGCAAACAAACAATAATCCTGAGCATTTGTTTCTAGATTCCAAAGATCATAGAATCATGGAATGGTTTGGGTTAGAAGGGACCTTAAAGATGATCCAGTTCCAACCTCCTGCCATGGGCAAGGAACCTTCCACTAGCCCAGGTTGCTCCAAGCTCTGTCCAGCCTGGCCTTGGACCCTTGCAGGGATGGGAATTATAAGTGGCTTTTTTGAAATCAGAGCTTTGACCCGGTGACAAAGGAAAAATCCATAAATAAAATCTCAAAGAGGGCAAGAACAGTAAACCCCATGGCGTAGGTTTTTGGGGGTGACTCACTGACATTTGTGTGTCCCGTGGCAGGCCCATCATTGACCGACCCATGCGTGGACGTGGTGGACTGGGCCGGGGCCGTGGCCGTGGCCGCGGGATGGGCCGAGGAGATGGGTTTGACTCCCGTGGCAAGCGGGAATTTGACAGACACAGTGGCAGCGATAGATCGTAAGTCTTTACCTTTTCCTAGAGGTCTTGGCTGTTCTTTACAGTTCTTGCACAATTGCAAATTGCTCTTTGAATCTCTGTGCCCGGACACTATGATGTTAACTCAGTTTTGTTAGTTCTGTTTCACATTCACATTTCAGCGGCCTAAAGCACGAGGACAAGCGCGGTGGCAGCGGCTCACACAACTGGGGAACCGTCAAAGACGAGCTAACGTGAGTGCTCTGCCAGTGCTCCCTGAACTGTTGGCACAGTGTCACTCACTCCCACGTAGGGCCTGCAGAATGCACAGCTTCACCTGCCTTTTTCCCATTGGTTTTGTTAATATTACTGAGGTTCTGCAGAATTAAAACCTGAACGGTTTCCCCCAAGAGGTGGTTCCACTGTTAAGTTGGAATTTTGGGGAGGTTTGCAGTGGGAGGTCTTGTGCTGGAAATAGAGCAGTTTATTTTTAGCGATTTCGATCAGGTACGTGCTTTTTTGTGTTACAAAAATTCAAGTTGAGCCTATTTTTAATATCCAAACCCATTTTGTGTCAGTGGGATGGGGCACAGCTTTCAGGAGGGGCTCAAGGAAGTGTCGGGGGAACTGTTAGTTGGGTGAAAAGCATAGGATTTAAAAGGCACAGAGAGCACCAATCCCTAACACAACGGTGAATCCACTGTAAATCTTGATTGTTAATCTCATGTAGCTTTAAAGAGGGATGAACTTGTAAAATAGCCCAAACTCCAACCATTATGTAATTGCAGTGAATTGGATCAGTCAGCTGTAACTGAGGAAACGCCAGAGGGAGAGGAGCATCCGCCTGCTGATTCTGAAAATAAGTGAGTACCAGCCCTCTTTGTGTTCTTTGGTTGCTCCAGAGGTACTGCTGCCTTGCCTTTAACCTCTGGGATTTGTTCCCACATCAGTTTTGCCAAATTCACATTATCAGTAGATGATCCACAATGCTGCTGAACCATTGCCTTGTTAAAAACCGCTCGTCTGAGAGTTGTTGCCTTGAAACTGTTCCTTGGTGCCCTGCAGGCTCCTGGGTCACTTGGGGGTTTATTTACTGGGTCTTGGGAGTGCAACTCCTAATTCCAAATGCAAAAGCACTCATGCTCAGAACCAGGTAGAACCACCAAGCAAAAGGGACAAAATGCCAGTGGGAGGAAACTTTCTTAACCTTAGTTTTGGGAAACAGCTTTGAGACTGTGTCACTGGGCTGTGGGGAAAAGGTTGTATCTCTCCTTCTGCAGCCTCTGTGTGTGCAGGGAGTTCTCAGAGGTACCTGGATCTCTTCCCAGGTCACTTGGACACTGTTACAGAAGGAGCCAGGGACTGGATGAATGAAAGAGTAACCAGAGAAGCAGAACCAGTGTTAGTGATACTGAGTTGATATAAAAATATGATACAAATTTTTATGGTAGCGTAGTACAACAAGATGTTGTATTTTAATGAGGAGTGTGCTCTATAGTGGATTCAAAGAAACAGCAAATGGATAAAACAGAATTTGGAAATACTTGTTTGCTCAAGATTTCTAATGTGGCGTTTGCTGTACCTTGATTTCCTCACTGATAATTTTGGCTATTGGTAAAGAGGGTGCAGTTACTGCCTGAAGAGTTAAGAAGGGGATTGAATTTAACTGAAAAAAGGCTAAATCTCCTTACTTCTTGTAGTGGTTCTTGGGCATAGTGGTTATGTGTTTTACTTAAAAGTAGCCCTCTGGCAGAAGGCAGAGGTGATGTATCTCAAAAGTAAATTGTATGCTGCTGTTTTTCATGTTATCTGAAAACAAAAAAATTTTGAATAATTGACTTTGGTTAAATAAAGGAAGAGAACTCCCCAAATTCTATTTTAAAAAAACCTAAAAAGCTTGAAAACTGTGGAAAGAACAAGTTCTCACTGCCTTGAATGTTTAAGAGAGATGTGTCTCAAAAAGGAGGGAGGAAGCTCCAAACACGTCCATTGCAGAAGCTGAACTTTAATATTTAGAAATTTGTCACTAATGTGGAGAATGGATGGCATGGGGCAGTTTTAATTTTAACTTTCACCTGTGCTCACCATGTAGTTGCTCAAAGGTGGCTGTAAATAAGCTTTTTGACACTGTGGCTAAAGGAGATGGATTTTCCTATGGTGGAAGTAGGGGTTTATATGTATACATCTCTTAAATTCTAAATACTTGACAGATGTGTATTTCTAATTTAACTTCTAATCTGGTGCCCACTAGCAACTGATTTTGAAGCTGTATTTAGAGTATAAATTCTAAGAAGCCATGACCATAATGTGCATGAATTTACCACAGAGAGAATGAGGTTGAAGAAGTTAAGGAAGAAGGCCCTAAGGAAATGACCCTGGACGAGTGGAAAGCCATTCAGAGTAAGGATCGTGCAAAAGTTGAGTTCAACATCCGTAAACCAAACGAGGGGGCTGATGGACAATGGAAAAAAGGATTTGTTCTTCACAAGTCAAAGAGTGAGGAGGTAAAGTGACTCTCCGTGCTGGTGGTATCCACTTTGTAAAGGCTTTGTTACTGCTCTGCATTTCTTGGAGTGGAAGCTGTTCTGTGGGAGGCTGAGCTGCAGCTGGAAGTTCATAAAGTGGGACCAACATTCTTTTAGCAGAGGTGGAAGTTCTGCAGTGGGAACAGCATTCTTTTAGCAGAGGTGGAATCCTGCAGTGGCACCAGTGGCTGTTCTGGCTGTGCTTGGGTTTGGGTACCCTCAGGCTGTTGTATAGTCAGATATAGCCTGGAATCCTGCTGCTCCTGGGCAGGTAGCTGTGTAAGAACTGCCTCTTGGTGAGCATTTTAGAGACAGGTGGTCGAGTTTTCTTGTTAAAAAAGAAAACTTAATGCTGTTTAGCATCTCTCTTAAGCAATATACAAGTTTATGGTGTTTGCTAAACACGGTGTAAGATTGAGGGAAGATTGGTTATGTCTCTGACACCTTAATACCTCAACCGTGTACCTTAAATTTCTAGCATGGGGGCCTCTCATTTTGTGATACATAGACAAGATTTTGGGAAACCAGTTGAAATACACTTGTGTGTTTCAGTGATACACAACATAGGTGCTGTAGAATTATTCTAAAATGATAGTTTTTCAAGCATACTCATGTCAGACATTGCAAAATGTTAATTATTCTGTTCCAGGAGTGGCAAGGGGAGAGATGTACAAGAGAGGGAAGTGCAGAGAGCTCTGTTTTGTAATGCAGGGCTGTGTTAAACTGTGGTTTTAATCTTTGTTTTTAATATGTTAAGTAGCTCACTTAAGAGACTGGTGGCTGCACCTTTGTATATGGATGGCTTTGACTCTTTTGAAGTTACTAGATAATATGTAATACTCTGCTTGGTCTCCTAATATTCTTGCTTTTTCACACCTTGCCGGTTTGTATCCTCTGAGCCGGGGCATGATACAGATGGGGAGGCACTTTTCAGTTTTCCAGTGAAAACCCCATTTCTCTTCTCACTGAGCTCGTTCTGAGTTTGATTTTGTCACAATGAGGTTATTTCCTTGCTGTGTGAGGTGGTTCAGTTCTTTAAAAGACTGCATGTCTCTGTTTTCCTTAAGCTCTTCAGTGAAGTGTTCATTAAATGCTGTTTTCTAAAAAGGGAATTTGAGTTATTGTTGCTGTGTACTAGATATTTATGTACTTTACCAACATTTACTAAACCTGTAGTCCTTCAAGTTCCCTCAATGTCTCTGAATCAGGTTTATTTGACATTTAATCAGCTGAGGACAGTCTTTTTTAACAGATGAGCCTGTGTGATAGTATAAGATGATGGTACTCATGAATGATGGAGAGGCTAGAAAGATCCATACTGTATTTTCCATTTGAAAACTGAATCACTACTTAAAGGAAAAAAAAAACATAAACAAGGATGAATACCCCAATGAACAGAAAAATCCAAACCAAACCAATGAGAATAATCAAATTACCTCCATGGAAGAACTGACATAATTAGTAGATTGTTCTCTTTGAGAGAGGGCAACTTCTCTGCAGATAAATAAGTTGGATATTTTTAGCGCTGTCACATAAGAAGTTAACAGCCTCTTGCTGCGTAAGCATGAAAGTGAGGTATTAACAAATGTGCCTTTAAATTTAGATGCTTTTAGCCTGCTTTATTGTCTGTCCAGCAGATGTGTCTCCCCATCTCACTTATCCATTGTTCCCTGATCCCATGGGAAGCAGTGTGGGGATTTTCTCTCAGGATTATAGGAGAATAGCTCCATAATGCAGGCGTTAGGAAAGCCTTTGCTGCAGCTCCTTTGTGAGCACGTTCAGAAGGTGGAATATTTAGAAAACATGCCAATCACCTGCTATTTCCTCTCTTTGTCCTCTTGGACTTGCCTAAGAGTCACGAGATCCAGGTTGCTCTGTGGTTTCTGGGATTCTTACTGGTAAGAGAGATGATGCGTGGAAGTGATTTGGTTCAGAGGTAAATTCTGGTTTTCAGCCCCAAATCTTCTGTATTCTTATGGCTGAAAAACACCATGTGTCCCCAGTAGATTTTCTAAGAAATTTGGATTGAAGTATTGTGATGAGTTCCCTCATTCTTGTCGCTTGAGAACTGCCAGAGATTGCTCTAGTAAGGAGTCTGTGGGAAAAGGGAGTATGAGTATCTAGTGCTGTTCATCTGCCTTAGTCTTGGGAAAGAGCTCTCTCTTCCTCCTCAATGCTTGGCACCATCTGAGGTCTTTCCTCTTTTTCACTTTTTCTCTGCAGTTACTAGAACGTGATACTTTGGATAAAATGAATTTTCAGTTCTGTCTCAGATTCTTGCTGGTTTAATCTGAAGTCCATGGGCATTGGCAGCCCTGGTCTGATGAGCCTCTTTCCAGGAGATAGAGTTATGCCATAAAAGAGAGATCCTGTTTTTATCTTCTCTGCAGCTGGTTTAGGGCTTGAGTCTTTAATTTCTACAAAAAAAACCCCAGGAAGCAGTTACCTTGTAAACAGATCTTAAAATCTCTTCCAAAAGTTGGATGCAGGACTCCTGGGAAGACCAATACACTAATGATCAGTTCCTGCTCTCTGAGCCTGCTGTGCCTCTTCCCTGTGTCTTCAAAGCTTCTCACTAATCCTTAAGGGAGGTTGCAGTGGGAGACTGAGAATTAAGCTTTGGGAGAGACTGGTTCATCTTCTCAGAACTGTGAGGAATGACTCTTGAGTGGAGGCTCTGCAGGAGGCTTTTCCATTAACTGGTTTTAACATCCCACTCTTGCCTGCCCATGTCCACACGGTGCTGGAGACCAGCCTGCATGTGTGGTCTCTGCCAGGGCTCCCAGCAGCTCCTGGGGAACCTTCCTGGTGTCCATCCGAGCTCTCTCTTGGCTCTCTCTTGGCACAGCCCATCTCTAATCTCTCTGGGTGCTTGCACAGCTCCATCTCATCGCTTTGCCGCTTCGTGTGCTCGGTGACATCTGTACCCAGCCAGTTCATGTGACCTTATTACCTGTTGTTTATGTAGTTGAGTCTCATTTCTTCCTTTTGTTTTCTCCCTCTGTTCCTTTTGTCACTTTGGCGTGGACACGCACCTTTCATCAGACAAAGGCGATGACAGAAATGCAGGGGAGTCTGCTGGATTCCAACGAGGTACTGATCCTTTCTATCTCACTGGGGATACCTGTGTGTTAACATGAGCCCCTCTGAAGGCCAGGTTTGCATGGTGAAAACTCACCAAAAGAGAGAACACGAGTGGATTCAATGTGGAGCTCTTCTGTCCGTGCCTGTTGTCTCACTGTGCACAGCACCCTTCACGATTAGTCCCCTTGCTCATCCACCTGGTTCAGACTTTACCAGAAATGCTTCTGCCACGAGTCTCTTCTTCATTTTTTTGTTGCTGCTGTTCCATCCCTCACTGTCTGCTTTGGCCCTCGTGGTAGTTTGTTCTTAATTTTTGAGAGCCTTCCCCAAGGCCCTCAAGTGCAGCACTGGGTGTGAGATCAGAGCACTGTTGAGAGTTGCCAATACTGAGAAGTCAAAAGTTTCCAAAGGTTATTCAGGATAAGCAATTTGTTCAGTGTGTCTGTGTCTGCTGTCACCTAAGTGATGGAAGAGGCTCAGGACAATGAGCCAAGTCTTTCGTTGGTGTTTTAAATAAGCTTTAGTTACTCTGGGTAGAGAAATCATCAGGTTACGTGTGCAATTTACTATTTGTTTGTTCAGTGGTTAAAGTTGTGAAAACAGTGTTTTGGGAAACTGTAGTGATTTGTTTTAAAACAAAAACAGCCTAGGGAAGGAAATATACATAATTACTGTGCAAATTCATTGATATTATCACTCAGAAAGGACATCATCACCTGACTACTGATAGTTGGAAGTAGAATCTCAGTACCCTGCAGTGATTAAAACTGGATAAAAATGAAATCATGAGAAAGGAATCAGAAACATAGCTAAGATATTTTGTTTTACAGAGTGTTGGTGTACTTAGGTTTGAGAAGTGCCTTGTCAGACTGAGGTGTGGAGTGACTTTTCTCTGGAAAATAACTACTCAGGCAAACTTCCTAAGGTTGGCCAAGAGATCTCTGAGGGAAGGGTATACAATTACATCAGCAGATCAGGAGTGGAGTGGGGACCAGTTGTTACATGGAATCCATCCCAGGGGGAGTGTGTTGGAAATAAAGCAGCATGGAGGGTGTTTCTTGTGCCTAATTAAGTGGCAAAGAGACTGTTTATAAGGGCCTGGAGTGACTGGACAAGGGGAATGGCTTCCCACTGCCAGAGGGATGGGTTACATGGGATATTGGGAAGGAATTCCTCCCTGTGAGGGTGGGCAGGCCCTGGCACAGGTTGGGCAGAGAAGCTGTGGCTGCCCCTGGAT
>JAWWEE010000004.1:947366-964090 GCA_035221455.1 Xenops minutus
AGGCAGGACTGGCCGTGGCACTCAGAGCTCTGGGCTGGGGGACAGGGTGGGCTCTGTGGGCTGGGAGGGCTTTTCCACCCTCAGGAATTCTGTGAACTCCTGAATTATCTTGGAAATGCAAAATACCTTTGCTCAGGCACTCATGTGATTCCCTGTGTGGAGTTTCATGGGCTGCACAAGGGGTATAACTTGATTCCTACCTAGAAATTCCAAGTTTCTCACCCTGCTCGGGGCAGCGAGTGCTGAGTTTGCCGCTGGGCTGGGAGGTGAGCAGGGGCTGCAGTGGCACAGCCGCCCCAAAGCTGTGTTTTTGGGGTGCTTTTCCATGCTGACAAAGAACCCCTCCTTGCAGGCTCACGCCGAGGACTCTGTGATGGATCATCACTTCCGCAAGCCCGCCAATGACATCACATCCCAGCTGGAGATCAACTTTGGAGACCTGGGCCGCCCCGGGCGCGGGGGCCGCGGGGGCCGGGGGGGCCGGGGCCGCGGTGGCAGGGCCAGCCGTGGGGGCAGGACTGACAAGGTGAGCTGCCCTGCTCCTCCTGCACGGCCCTGCCTGCCCTCTGGGGAGCTGCTCTGGCAGCAGACACGCTGCTGAGCCGGCCCAAGGGGCTGTTCTGAACCCTCTGAACTGGGTTAGGGGGTCTTGGAGCAGTGTCGTCATTAAACGCAGAAAAGGGAGGGTGGGGGGATAGGCTGGGTTAAAACAAAGCACCTGTCCTTGTGTATGCACCTGAAAAAAGGCTTTGCGGGATGGACAGAGCTGAATGTACCATGAGCTGCTTCAGTTTGTGGCAGAGCAGAACCCCAAGGGCTGGAGTGGTTATTTTCAGACACAGCCAGGACACTTGCTGTGCATTGTGACCTGTTGGGGGTGGCAGACTGGTTTTACAGCTGCATGTCATATCTTGAATTTGAGGAATTTAGATTTTTCATGGTTTTTTTCTCTAACCTGCAGTAATTTTTTTCCTTCTCTGGTGCTAAAGCACTGGGGTAGTACCCTGGAAAAGTACTGACTGGGGTTTGGGAAAGAACATATGAAGTATAGCTACAGGGAAGATTTGATTTAATATGGATCACTTATTCGGCTTAAAGGCATCTAATCAAATTACTGCTGATTAGAAAATGAGCTCAGTCTGTGCTGTGGCTTCACACAGACCAGACTTTCTCCTTTTTTTGTCCCTTCTAGGAGACACAGCCTTTTTTTCTATAATTTTTAGGCTTATTAGTTGGGAAACTCCTTCCTGATACCAATATAAAAATATTTTAAGGAGTTGAGGTTAAACAGTGGTGGGCTGCTCTGAGTTGTTTCACTAGTACTCTTCAAGAATGCTGTCATAAAGTAGTTCAAAGCCTTTCTACACCTGATCTTATGTTGCTTTTGTTTCCTTCCAGTTGGTCAAGGAGTTTGACGTGATCCACACGCCCAACCAGGTTGGTGATCTCTGCATGTGTGTTCCCTGTGCTCAAGGACCAAAACTCCTCTTCTTTTCTTTTTATTTTTTCTTTTTTTTGGCTGTCCATCTGTTTTGTGCTGAGCAACAGGAGGTGCTGAGGCTGTAGCTGAAAACCCTGCTATAACTTTTCAGTTCTGGTTTGTGGCCCACAGAGAGTCTTAGCTAGGCAAGAAAGAGGCTCTACGGGGTCTTAGTCTTGCCTATAGGTGTTTATGCAGCTTCTATTGGAATGATTTAAATGTATTTCTTGATAATATCATGACAAGAAATTCTACTATATTGGCTCTTCCTGCTCTTCTCATCCATATCCCTCATGGACAAAGTGAAGAGTATCCTAAAATACTTAATTCCTGCATTTCACTGCAGCAGTGGTTTTTAGATGTGATTCAGAGCCTTTTAAAAAGCTCTTGGGATGTACTGAGGAGATTCCTGGCCTAATGTATGAATTTTGAGGATTAGGTTGGCACAGAAATTCTTTTGATGAACATTTGGTTTGTGATGTGAAAGAATTAAATGTAGGAAACTTAATTTGTGCCACAAACAGGCCTTTTGTGTAACACTCGAGTCCTGTCTCTCAGTGAGGATTGATGGCTCTGTGCCAGTAGGATGGCACGAGCCCACAGGAAAGGATCTGCCCATGGCAGGGCTTGGAACTAGGTGGTCTTTAGTGCCCTTCCAACCCAAACCATTCCAGCATTCTGTGACAGAAAAAGAATTGCACTTGGAACCGTGTGCAGTAACGATGTGCAAACACAGTCTGCTTGCCTGCAGTTCCCCTTCAGATAGTTTGGTTCCAAAAGGAAGAAAAGACACTTTCTAGTTCTTGGAATAGGTTAAAAAAAGCTACTTTTGTAGTTGTGTGCAGCCCCAAACTCTCTCTGCTGTGCCCCTCTAACCCAAGGTGGTAACTCTGATGTTTCTCTTGCAGTCAAGTGCTTCTGCTCCTGACGTAGATGACCCAGAGGCTTTCCCAGCTCTGTCCTAAACTGGATGTCATAAGCCAACCCTGCCCTGGTCGGGCCCTCCTCTCCGAGGCTTGCATGCTTAAGGATCCTAAAACAACTAAGAAATTTAAAAAAACAAACAAACAAAAAAAAAAGAGACTGTCATTCATACCATTCACACCTAAAGACTGAATTTTATCTGTTTTGAAAATGAACTTCTCTCGCTACACAGAAGCAACAATATGGTAGTCAGTTTTGTATTTAGAAATGTAATGGTAGCAGGGATGTTTTCATAATTTTTTCAGAGATTATGCATTCTTCATGGATACTTTTTTGTATTGCTGCTTGAAAATATGCGTTTCCAAACTTGAAATATAGGTGTGAACAGTGTGTACCAGTTAAAAGCTTTCCCTTCATTTGTGTTCATTTTTTTTTTATTCAGGATTTGAGACTTTTCCCCCCGACTCCAAACTGGGTTTTAATTATTGCACACTATTTCCGTTTCCTTCATTCCTATTTAGCAGATTTTTCTCAGCCCATGGTCTTTTGGAATATGTGGAATATGAATTAGGCAGACTGTTAGTGCTGTATGGAACTAACTCCTGGAGTACTTTCCTTTTAATGCTTCATTTCAAACATGGAAAAACAGGTGACTATTTTTCATCTCTGTTGGGTAGTTTGTTTACACAAAATCTTTATACAAAATTGATACCAGATACTTGAAATCATGATTCAAAGCACATTGGTTTATAGTATTGATCCTGTATTGATCCAGCAATGATGTGTGGGTAACTGGTCTGAAAACCAGGTTTTTAAAATTAATGTATCCCACTTTCCACTCACCCTTTTGACCTTTATTCCCTCCTCTTCCTTTCAACGGAACAAGATTCTTTGTTGGCAAAAAAAAATGAGTTTTTAACTAACCTTTGCTTTTTTTTTTTGAGAGGATACCCTGAGATGGGGATGATTCCTCCTGTGGGAGCTGGGATACCCTGAGATTGGGGTGATTCCTCCTGTGGGAGGTGGGGGAAGGCAGGAGCTGTGGCTCTGTAGTCCACATGGACTTCAGGAGGGCTGTGGGATTGAGCAGCACAGCCTGGCACAGGTACATCAGTACCTGTGTACCCCCAGCACTGCTCCCAAGTCTCCTGGGAAGGAGCCCCAGGCTTGGCTGGCTCTGGCAGGAGGGATTTTTGGCTCATCTTTCAGCTGGGGACATAGCACAACATGACAGAAAATGCAAAACAAAGCCCAAACACTTCACTTCTCCATGAGAATTGAGCTCTGGCTGAGTGTAGTGCTCGAGATCAGCTTGGTAGATCACCAGTGAATGTTTCTCTGATTGCAGGAAATTCCTTGTCCCCCCACTGAAATTGGCTGGAGATTTAATTTCATCCCTGTGAGCAGGAGCATCACCACTTCAGTACACAGAAGGAGCTGAGCAAATGACTAACAAAGAGGATTTCTTAGGGTTTTTATCTGCAGCATTTGTTAGGAGATTAGGAACAGATTTCCCCTTTTATTTCATGTTTTTCTCTTTGGACAGCTTACAACATATTTGTAGTTTCTTAACTAGGTAGGTAGAAAACTAAAGGTAACTCCCTATTTTTTTAGAAACTGTACAGGACTGGCAAGAAGTGTTGGAGACCTTTGAACATGAAATCCCAACCTCCTCAGTTGTGGTGTCAGTGGCTGGCTTGCTTTTCCTGAGCTATTTTCTACAAGAGCTTGTGTTGTGACCCACTGTGAATATCATTGCCCTGGTTGCTCAGTGCACTCACCTGTATTTAAACCCCTAGGGTGGGAGGGGCAGGCAAGTTTCCAAACAGAGGTGGAGGGGGGTCACATCTCTTGGTTCAGCTCTCCTGACCTTGCACTCTGCATGGGGCAGGTCCTACATGGAGTTGTTCTCTTCCCTCTCCTGTTGTGATTTGGTGGGATGTGTTGCAGTTCCAGCACTAGGGACACCTTGGATAACACAACTAATGCCTTTCTGCAGAAACACTTAGAGCTAAGCTTTCTTTGGAACATAAACCTTCTCTTTATCCAAACTATTTGCCATTCCAGTTGCCACTCAGCTTTTTCCCAGATGAGTTCTGGGCAGGAACTTGGAACCCTGCAAGCTGGGTTTAGCCAGCAGCTTTCCCTTCTCCTGCTGTGGAGCATAAAGCAAGTCCCAAACATCACCTCATGTGTGATTTTCAAGACAGCTTGTACTTATAATTGGTCCTTCTGCTGTTCTGACAGATGTAAATTTGCCTCTTTCAGTCCATATTTGTGTCAAGAACTAAAACTGTGAACATTTATCTTCAATATTGGTGGGTGTTAACTGAAATAAAGGTTTATTTTCATGCTCTTTTAAAAAATGTCCTGAAAACACATGGCATTGAAACCACTTAGGTTGATATGTCTCATTTAGGTTCTGCCTCAAGAGTTGCAGCCTGCCTGTGGTGGTGCCCAGGCATTCCCATTCCCAGGATGGACTTTGCCTTGGGAAAACCTCCCCTCACTACCTTATTTACGACTAATGAGCTTGCTCTTAGGAACATTTTCTTTCCTCTTGCTGCTTTTGCTGTCACACCAAAGCTGGAGGACTAGATCTTTGAAAATCTGATGCATTGGAGAGGATGCCAGCAGAAAAAATTGGAAGCACACAGTGCAAATTGGCTTTGGAAGGTAACGAGGGCAAGGTGTGAGCATGAAAGTTCATCTTCCAGCTGGAAGGCCACTGGTGCTGGGAGGGAACAAGGAGGATGAGCCAATGCATGTGTTAGTTGTGTGGGGGAAAGGACATGAATCCTTCTGGAATGTCAGAAATCAGAGGGAATATGTGATGATTGCAGTTGGAGGAGCTGAGAGCACCCTGAGCTGTAAGAGCTGCCCACCGAGATGGGTTTGTGTAGCCACCCCTGGCTTAATAAACACAGTCTTGGCCCTAAAGCTGCCACTTCCAGCATGTGCTACCCTGCTTCTTTCCTAAAATCATTCCAAGGGCCACACTGCCTTCCTGCTCTGCTCTGGGGCTGCTCTGCCATCCCCAGGGAGCAGGCTCAGGGTGCTGAGCAGGGTCTGTGCCCTGGGAAAGACAAACCTATTCCTGCTGGGGAGGGGGAAAATGGTTCCTTTGCCTTACTGGGAGACTCAGAGCCCTCACTGGGAGACCTCCAGGTCAGTTATAAAAGTCTGTTCATTGTCTCTGTTTCTTGGAGAAACACTTGATGTGAAGCCCCACGTGGAAGTTTATCTGGAGACTTGCAGAATGAGGGGAAAATGGATTCCAGTGTTCCCTTGTTTATGTATTGAAGTAGAAGATCAACATGCAGAAGTAGATGAATGACAAAATAGTGCTTTTTTTAAAAAAATCCACCTTTTTTGGCATCTAACCTGCCTTTCCAGGTGTCTTAATTGCACTTTAAAGGTCCCTTCCAACCCAAACCGTTCTGGCACTGCTCCTGTCCAGAGCAGGGAGTTGGACTTGATCCTTAGGGGTCTGTTCCAACTTGAAATCTTTGATTACAGCTTCAAAGGAAGGCAGGAGGTGTGGGGACTCGAGGTGTGGCTGTCACACGTGAGCAGTGCCTCGCCTGTGTGGCTGCTGGTGGGTGTGAGGATCCAGGAGAGGAGCTGGTCCTGGGCAGTCTGGTGTCCCCAAGGCTGTCAGCACTACCAAAAGGGGTGAGTATTCCTGGAGTTACCACCAGGAGTCCTTGAGTACTGGATCCTCACTCCGGGGTCATCACAGCACCCAGAGCTGAAGGAGTTTTATTTCCCTGCCTGAAGGGAGGGCAGAGAGAGAAAGATGGGAATGGTTTTGCTGCAGTTTCCATTGGCACGTGCCTGGTTGTGTTTGGGTTTGTACTCCCAGAATGCAGGATTTCTGCTCCTTGTGGAGGACAGGGACAAGGCTTTGTGCTGAGGGAGTGCCTCAAGGTCTGTGGCACTCACAGGGCAGCAAGTGGAACAGGAGGGAAGTGTTTTGGGATCAGGTGGACATTGCTGCTCATCTGCTTTTTTTTTTTTTGTACAGCAGTTCCTTTTAACAGCAGGTCCCAAGTCCCAGGGTTAAAATCCTATCCCAAAGCATAACTGGTCTGGGATTCCATGTCCCAGCAGGGCACTGAGGGTGGGTATTTTGGGGAGTTTGTGGCTGTCCAGAGGGAGCTGGAAGTGAGTGCTGTGCTGGATTCCTGGGCATCCAAGGGAAGGGCAGAGAGGTCACTGCAAACTGAACACAAGGAGAGCTGGTGCTGAATCTCACATTCCTAACAAGTCTTAAAGCTCCTGGGCACAAAAACACTGCCGTGGTCCCCCATGCCCTGCAGGGCTGGTGTCACAGGGGGATGGAGCTGGGTGCTCTGCAGGCAGCCTGTGGGCACTGAGAGCCACCAGCCTGTCCTGCAGTGCCTTAGAACAGGCAGTGCTGCTGTGGGGCTGCTCTCGAGGGCAACACAGCCACAAAAGGGATGAAATCAGGGAACAGGCCAGCAGAGATCCCCCAAACCTGGCCCTTGGGAGTGTGGCCACCTGAGCCTGGGGAGGAGGAGGATGCCCCAGGTAAGTTCAGACCTGGATTACTTCACCTCTTCAGCTTTATTTTCATTTTTAAAGACACCTTGTTCTGACTAAAGCTGTGGCAATAGCCCTGGAGCTTGATCAGAGGAAACAACAGGAAACCAATTTCGGATTTCCAGCACTTTATTTATACACACACACGTCTCGTAAACAAAGTCATTAAATGTGTAACACACTCCAAACCTGCAATTAGAACGCTTCAACAAATGATTATAACTCCTCTCAACAATCCATTTGACTGAGTACACGTGCTGCCTGCTGCTTTTGTTTCTGGGGAGGAACCCTCCTTCCCTGACCCGAGGCAGGGAGATGTGCCCCAGTGCCCACACGGGACTGGTGGCACTGGGAGCTCTGGTGCAGTGCCAGTGGAGGAGCAAGGGCTGCAGCCCCTGTCCTGCTGGGGGTGCATGCTGAGCCCTTCCATCCTTCCCTCCTCTTCTTCCCTGCTTTTTGGGGGCTCAAATGATGGTTCCTGGGGTGGATCCAGCCAGGCTGGACCATCCGTGACCAGGCAGTGGGACAGGGCTGGGGACAACCTGAGGGATCAGTGAACCCCCCAAAGGCATCCCTGGCTCTGGTGCCCTGGCTGAGGACCCGCCGTGCCCAGCCCTGAGGTGGCACTTGGGCAGGATGGCGAGTCGGGCTTTTTGTCACCTCCGGGTGTCACCTGCGAAGGACCGGACTGAGACTCTTCGCAAAGTGCAAGAGCTCAGCTGGGGCTCCCGTCCCGTGTGAGGGACCTGCAGAGTGTCACCCTGTCCAGCGTGAGAGTCCCCTCGCAGCCCAGCGCTGGTGGCAGGAGGGCAGGGCCGAACAGCGACAGCGGGTGACCCTCGGGCTCGCCGTCGGGGCTGGGGGGCGGCTCGGCGGGGCCGGGGCTGGGGCTGGGGATGTAGCCGGGCTCTGGGGGCTCCACCAGCCTCTGGTACAGCCCCGGCAGGTGCTGCTCGCCCCCCGAGCCCAGCCGTGCCCGCTGCCCGTGCCCGGCAATGCCCTCCAGCACCTTCTCCCGACGGTCGCGCTGCTCCGGCGCCTCCTCCAGCGCCGTCAGCTCGGGCTCCTCGAAGCCGTCGGGGCTGGGCAGGAAGAGGCTGGAGGGTGAGCTCAGCTCTGCCTGCGGACAGACACACACAGCGTGTCCCCTCTGGGCTGGGGGGCTGGGACAGCCCGACCCGCAAAGAGCCCCGCGTTCCTCTCGCCCGTGCTTTGCTCAGAGCATCCCCCGGGCTAAGGCGACAGAGGGGACAGAGGGGATTGTCCTCTGCCACAGGTGGCTGCCTTTGCTGCTTTAGGGGATTAGGGGCTTGCAGCGCTCCAGTGGGCGGGTTTGATGAGGGATGTGGGATTAGGGTGAAGGCCCTCTGTGGTTTACCTTGGTAGCCAGGATGCTCTTGGCCCACGTGGCATTAGCGGGGTCGGGGATGGCTTTGCTCTGCCACTGCGGCAGGAGAGAGGAGAGGAGAGAGTGGAACCTGCCGGGCAGAAACGCCATTCAGAGAGGGAGGGGGTCCCTACAGCACCCGTGTGCTCCTGGGGCTGGGAGCAAACTGGGAGCAAACCTGGGAAAAACCTGGGAGCAAACCTGGGAGAAACACTGGGAGCAAACTGGGAGCAACCTGGGAGAAACCTGGGAGCAAACCTGGGAGAAACCTGGGAGCAAACCTGGGAGCAAACTGGGAGCAAACCTGGAAGCAAACTGGGAGCAAACCTGGGAGAAACCTGGGAGCAAACCTGGGACAAACCTGGGAGCAAACTGGGAGCAACACTGGGAGCAACCTGGGAGCAACGTGGGAGAAACCTGGGAGCAAACTGGGAGCAAACCTGGGAGCAAACCTGGGAGAAATCCTGGGAGAAACCTGGGAAAAATCCTGGGAGAAACCTGGGAGCAAACTGGGAGCAACGTGGGAGCAGCCCAGGGCCGTGCTGTGATCCAGGACCTGCCCTCGGAGGGACCTGCAGAGCCCCTGGCTGGGTGGGAGTGTTCAGTTCCCAAGGCTTGTACCCCTTGAGTTTGGTTTTGGGGGAAGCAGAGCTTAAACTCTGGGTTAAAAATTCACGGTATTCATGGCCCATGGCCGTATTTTAATCTCAGTGGGTGTTTTTATTGTAACTCGGGTACTCTCAAACCTTCCTTCTGAACAAGCCTCGCTGTTCCCCAAGGTGGACTGAAAGGACAGGACCACCCCAAAGGGCAAATGAGAACGGTATTAGATCTAAAGAGGGTCACTTTAGGTCTGTCATTAGGAAGAAGGTGATTACTGATTACATGCATGGGCAGAGGGTGCCCAGAGAAGCTGGGGCTGCCCCTGGATCCCTGGAAGTGTCCAAGGCCAGACTGAACAGGGCTCGGAGCACCCTGGGACAGTGGAAGGTGTCCCTGCCCATGGCAGGGGTGGCACTGGGTGGGCTTTGAGGTCCCTCCCAGCCCAAATCAGCCCAGGATTTAATCCCTTCTAATAAGTATTCCAGGTTTATTGTAACATCACAGACAGATCCACTCACACTTTCCTTGCTGGAGGCAGAGAACAAACGCAGGCTGAGAAGATGAAGAAGCTGCAGGTGAGCACCAGAGTCACCCAGCCCCCAGCACCTGAAATACAGAGCACCCTTCATTCAGCTTCATCAAAGGAATTAGAAAACATCAGCACACTATCACTACACTGCATCCCTGGAAGTGTCCAAGGCCAGGCTGGATAGGGTTTGGAGCACCCTGGGACAGTGGAAGGTGTCCCTGCCCATGGCAGGGGGTGGGACTGGGTGGGGTTTGAGGTCCCTTCCATCCCAAACTGTTCTGTGATTCTGGGAATAAACCACCCTGCTGCCCTCCAACTCCAGGAAAACGTTTTGGTATAGAACTGGGAACTTGCAGGCAGAGAGAGAGAGATGCAGCATCCTAAAACTACCTGAAAGCAGAAATACTCAGCCTTTGAAGAACACCAAGAGATCTCCAGTAGCTGAAGAACACCTGGAGATCTTCAGTAACTACAGAGCAGCAGGAAAAGCACTCGCAGGCTGTGGAAAAGAGCCCCTCCCGGCACAGCATCCTTACTTTGCAGGCGGAGCCGGTCGCTGCTGCCCCGAGACCCCTCCCCGGTCACTGCGGCCCCGGAGAGCTCCCCCGGCTGCGGCTCCGGGATGGGCAGGGTCCCCCCGGGAAAGGCTGCGGGAAAACGGGAGAAGGACTTCATTCAGCTGGAATGAAGTTCTGAATGAAGTGAAGAGGGAGAAGAGTATGAGGAAGAAGAGGAGGAAAAAAAAGGAGGGGAAAGAAGAGGGAGAATAGGAAGAGAAGGAGGAGGAAGAGGAATAAAAATAAGGTGGAATAAAAGGAGGAGGAAGTAGAAGAGGAAGAATAAGGAGGAAGAGGGAGAAGGGAAAGGAAGAAGAAGAGGGGAAATACAAAGAAGATGAAGAGGAGGAAGACAAAGGAGAAGAGGAAGAAGATTAAGGAGGAAGAACAAGAGGAGGAGGGAAAGGAAGAAGAGAAAGAAGAAAAGGAGGAGGAGGAAGAGGGAGAAGAGGAGGAAGATGGAGAATAAGAAGAGGAGGAAGAGGAATAAAAATAAGGATGAATAGGAAGAGGAAGAAGAGGAAAAATACAAAGAGGAAGATGAAGAGGTAGAAGATGAGGAGGAAGAAGGAGGAGAATAAGAAGAAGAGGAAAAAGGATAAGGAGGAAGAGGACTAAGAGGAGGAAGAAGAAGAAGCAGGGGGAAATCTGATAATTCCCCACTCAAAGTAACCCAGAATGAAGCCACTGGAGACCTGCACTAATTAAAGGGGAGCAGGAGAAGCATTTCCAGCCCCAGAGCTGAGGGCTGCCCTGGCTGCCCTTGCTGTGCAGGTACACCTGGTCCCCTCTGATGCAGCCCCTCTGCTGGGGAACAGGGATTTCCTCCCATGACACCAGGACACCAGTGGCCCACGGGGCTGTGAACATCTGGGGCCAGCTGATGGGGCTGCAAGATGTAGGACTGGCTTTGAAAGCTGAGCTTAAGCTGGGTTAAAAGCACCTGGAAGAGCATCACAGTGATTTACCTTGTGCTGTGGAGCATCCCCTGACTGATGCTGCCTGTCCAGCCCTGTCCTGATAGAGAGCAAGCACGTGGATCTGGTAGCACATGTTATCTTTGATGTGTTCTAGATAAAGGAATTAAAAGTGGAGAGTTACTTTCTAAAGTATTTGCAGTCGTGGCCAAGTATTTGCATCAGCTGCTTCAATCTGAGATGGATCCCCCAATTATTAATAGGCCTTTCACAAAGAAGGGAAAGAAATTCTCTCTGTGATCTCAGCAGAGCCTTCCTGGGCATTAAACTGAAAATCAGCAGCTTCCCACTGCCAGAGGGCAGGGTTAGATTGGACATCAGGGAGAAACTCTTGGAAGGGACCTTAAAGCCCATCTCCTTCCACCTCCTACCATGGGCAGGGACACCTTCTGCTATCCCAGGTTGCTCCAAGCCCCATCCAACCTGGCCTTGAAGAAAAAAATTCCAATCTGACTTGTTCCTTCAAATATTTCCCAACTAACCTGGTCCTTTGGGTGTGTCCAGCCCTGGAGGGGTTTACCTGCTATCACTGCAGACAGGGTGGATGTGGGAAGCTTTGCCCAGCTGTGCTGGGGCTCCAGATGTGGCTTCCTGCGTGGCTCTGCCCACTCCACCACGTACCCACTGAGGGGCACAGCAGACCCGAGGGGTGGTTTCCAGCTGACCACGATGCTGCTGTTCCCCATGGCCATGGCAGAGACTTGCTGAGGAGGAGGGAGGTCTTACAGGGGAGAAGGAGCCACCAAAGAGAAAAATGCTGTCAGCATAAACTAACCATACCCTCATTACATTTGATATATGGGTTTTACTGTGTCTCGTCCAGTTTTGGCACCATGTGGAGCGTAGAAAATACACAATAATAGAAAGGAGAGGTTGTTATGGGAGGACAAGGCTTATGCTGGTAGGAACAGTCCCTTCTTTTCTTGTCTCGTGGTTTGGCAGGTTGGGTTGAACACCCCCAGCGCTGCTTGGTGGTGCCATCCCCAAACCCTGAGAAGATGCTGTCATGCCACATCCCAACATGATGCTCCAAAGGCTGGAGCCCCCCTGCTCTGGAGCCAGGCTGGGAGAGCTGAGGGGGTTCACCTGGAGAAGAGAAGGCTCCAGGGAGACCTCAGGCAAAACTGGATCTGCACATGCCAAAGATCCATTGAGATGGACCTGGAGGGGCACGAGGGGGTGTGATGGGAAGGGATCCCCAGTGTGTGGCCCAAAGCAGAGCACTGGTGTTATTGCCAGTGATCCAGAGGCAGCAGAAGCCTTACCCTGGGTGCCCAGGTCAGTGAGGATGGATGCAGGGGGGGACCTGCCCCGGGAATTCCAGGCAGTCACTGTTATCCTGTAACCCACCCTGGGGGTGAGGATGGAGTAGCTGGTTTGGGTGGTGTGGTGGGATTCTCTGGGAGGGTTCTGCTGGTCCAGGGCTTCAAAGGTCACTGTGTACCCCAGGATTCTTCCTCCTGCCTCTGGCTTGCTCAGAGCCTGTGAGGAAAGTCCATTTGTTACTGTTTTCTCCTGAAAATAGTGCTGTCAGCTGGGAGAGGGGCTTGGAGGGACAGGACACAGGGAATGGCTTCCCACTGCCAGAGGGCAGGGCTGGATGGGATATTGGGAAGGGATTCCTGGCTGGGAGGGTGGGGAAGGGCTGGGGTGGAATTCCCAGAGAGGCTGTGGCTGCCCCTGGATCCCTGGAAGTGTCCCAGGCCAGGTTGGATGGGGCTTGGAGCACCCTGGGCTGGTGGAAGGTGTCCCTGCCCATGGGATTGGATGGGCTTTGAGGTCCCTTCCAAGCCAAACCATTCCATGGGTCTGTGTGGAAGGCAGTCAATACCCTGCCTTGAAACTGATGTAAGATGTGGAAGGAGCTGATGGCTGAGCATTGCCTCCTTGTTTCTGTGCTGTTCAGAAAACAGAATTAGCCCGTGATGAATCTGTGGTTTCTCTAAGTGTGTTACACTTTTCAGGTAGTGGCCTGACAAATGATCCAGATTTTGTAGGAAATCACTTTAGCAAATGCTAAAGGGCACTCGTCTCTGAGCACGAGTGCAGCAGCTGCTGTGGCAATTTATTGCTGTGCTCAAATACCCAGTCGAGCCGATTGCCTCTAATCGCCCCGGCTGGTAACCCTGGCATCGCTGGAGCTGGCCAGGAAGGGACATTTAAAACCAATCTGCATTCCCTTCCTTGGAAATCTCCTGAGCCCTTCTCATTCCTTAAGTTTTCAACAGGAGAGGCAGTAGCTTTTGGCTTGCGCTTTATCAAAATGATTGTCAGGGCGCTTAATGAGCTTTGTGGCAGACCGAGCGCTTTCGGAACATATGTCTGCAGCGAGAAGCTCGCTCCTGCTGGCTGGGCACGCTGCTCTGCTCCACAGGCAGCCTGCAGCTCCCTGCCTAGCTGAGCCTCGGAGCATTTCAGCATTTCCAGACACCCATTGGAATCAGGAATCACCCTCAGCGCATCCAGAAGGTCCCTTTGAACAGTCGCTCTGCGGCGAGTTCCAGCACAAAGCATGAGGTGTGAGAAAGCTGCCTCTTTCTCCTCGTTAGGGCTGGGCCTGCTCTTGAAAAGAAAATGCAGGGAAACTGTGCTTTAAAATCTCTGAAAGGGAGCGTTGTGAGGTGAGGTGGTGGCTGATATTAGTGCACAATGACTGCCTGACAGGTTTGCACCACGCGCTGACACGTCCTGTCAGAGCCGAGTTCTTTGCTGGAGATGGAGCAATTGCAGATCAAGTGATATGTAATTTACTGAGCTGCTTGTTAATTCTATGATGTTATGAAATCTCCTGGGCATATAATTACTACAAATGTTTACTTGACTTTTCCACATAGCTTGACATTATACTCCTTAAGTGTGTACCTCACTAAAATCATGGCCCAGCCATAAAACTCAGCTATTAGGCAGGAAAATATTAAAGAAGTACAGATGAAACTAAAGGCATTTCAAAAAAGGCTTTCTACGCCTTGGAATTACAAACATTCATCCCATCCCCTGCTGATTGCACGCTTTGTAATAGCTATTGTTTCCACGGCTGGGGTTTCATTTTCCTCAGCACATTGGCAGTGCTGGGGATCTCAATATCAATCCTGCCAGCGAGGCTGCGAGGGCTGTGGGGAGGCCAGCGGGGAGGCAGCCCTGATTGACAGATATTTTAAGCCTTTTTGTGGTTCAGGATTAGCAAAACATTTCCAGGCAGACCTGTTGGAGCGGGTGATACGTGGCATCCTGGCAGCTGTGGGTGGATGTGACACCTGTAGGGAAGCTGGGCTGGCTTTGGGATCAGGTTGGTGTCATTTCTCCCTGCAGGGGACACTTCGGTCCCAAAGCCTGGAGCAAAGGGAGTGCCAGCTTTCTGAGGAAACTTAGAGCTGCCTCCTGACAGTTCATGGCTAAATTGCTGCTGAGAGGCTCTTCAATGCTGCTGCTGAGGCTCAGAGTGCAGGAGTGAGTTGGAGCTGAATATTTTGGGGTGCAGGGGTCACCTGGCCCTGTGTGACAGGCTGCTGACCTGGCACATTAAGCAGGTGGTGGGTCAGCCTCAGCCTGCTCTGCATTGGGACGTGTTCTGCAGCACCAGTCCCATCCAGACAGCAGTGACAGGATCCCTGAGGTTGGAAAAGCCCTCCCAGCCCACGGAGCCCACCCTGTGCCCGATGCCCACCTTGTCACTGAGTGCCACAGCCAGTCCTGCCTTGGGCACCTCCAGGGCTGGGCACTCCAACCCTCCCTGGACAGCCCCTGCCAATGCTTTTCCATTAGGTCTAACACAGATGAGCCACACTTTGCCCCAGTTTGGATGGATGGACTCCTGGAGTGTCCCTCTGGATAGGGAGAAGTGGTCTTACACAAGAACCACCTCCTGGGATGTTTCCTCCTGGCCTGCAGCTTTCTGGGAGCTGATTTTGCAGTGAGTGAAAGCCACTCCCAGACGCCTGGGATGCCCAAACTTGTCTTGGATTATAGAGGCTTAAAGTATTTGTTGAAAACACTGATTTCTTTGAGTGTGACAACGGTATTCCTTGTGCCCAACAAGCTTGTGTGAGCCCTTTTAAACTTTAGCCAAGCTGAGAATGAAAGCAACTTTCACTCTAATAAAGCCCAAGTTGCAAAATTAGAAATGCTGCTTACAAAAGAAAAGCAGACAAAATTTGGAGACAGAAACTTCATGTATAGCTGGATTAGCAGCTGCTGGAGGCGTTCCCTCCAAATGTGGTGTGACTCCAAAATTCTCACCTATTCCCATCATGGTAACAACAGAGCCAACTTAGTGTTAATAAACCCCCCCCCAACCTATTCATTGGACTCAGTTTGACACTGGAGGTAGAAAAGGTAAAGGGGAACAGAAAATTAAATCGGTTTTTTGAGCCAAGATGTTTCAGCTGCTGGGACAGACACTTGTGATCTTCCTCCACTCTGAAATGAGAAAGCAGCAAGGGATGAGAGTTCCCTGGGAGGGGCGTGAGGCACTTTATTAACATCTCTCAGACTCTCCCTGATTTCTCCATGCTTTCAAGGACCTGTGTCTGCTGTCCTCTTGGATTTCCCTGCCTGGCACCCAGGAGAGGGCCAATAACCTCAGTTCACTGGTGAGTGGATTCCAGGCAAGCAGAGGGACTCGGGATAGGGATCTTTTCTGTTTGTTTCAGGAAATACACTGAGTTGGCGTTGTTTGGTAGTGTTTATAAATGATGTAAATCATAATAATAAATCCCTCCAAGAAAGGTTTTCCTGAGACAAGGAACAGAGAGTGGCTCCAGCCCTGCTTTGCTTCACCAGTTGCTTGTGTTGGCTGGCAAGGCAGGGAGGTGTTCTGGTGCATGAGAGGAATGTGACAGGTTTCCCATAGAAACAGAAGATCAGATTTTTCCTTGGTTTTTTGCCTTTGAAGCTGCTGTCAGTCAGGAGCATCTATCCCAACCTTAAAGGATGCAGGCTGGTGGAGATCAGAGTGAGGGCTGAGTCCTCTAGTGCCTGTGCACTGATGCGACAGAATAGCTTGCACAGTCTTGTCTGTCTTAAACTATTTGACTTATATTTAAAAGAAATAAATTTTCTTGGTGATCCTAGTCCTTCCTTTTGAAATAAATTCCCACTGTGTCTCTCAGCCTGGGGAGTTCAGGCAGGTTTGAAATACTGTCAAATGAAGGTTTTGCTGCTGCTGATCCCCCCAAAGTGCCACTGCCATTGTGGGGGCTCCAGTTCCCTGCTCGGGGCTTTGAGACCAATCTCTCTTTCATTTCTTCCCCAGTGAGTTACTGCTGCAGCCTCACAAATTCTCCCGAGTGCCTGCACTGCCTGTGCCTGCACAGCTCCCATCCCTGGCTCATCTGCATTCCCTGTGATTTTGACAGAGCCATCCCTCTCCCAGGGTCTGTTCCCTGGCTCATCTATATCCAAGAGCAGCTGCTCCAAGGCCCCGTGTAGCTGCACCAGCCTCGTTTGGTGTCTGCTCTGGTTTTCCTTATGCACTCCTCGTGCTGCCTCTGTTTTCCTGAAACCTCTCTCTCCATCTCCATCTCACCTTCCAAATCCTGTGCTCCTCTCTGCTGCTTCCCAGCACCTCACCCCTTCAGCCTCACAGAGTCATGGAATGGTTTGGTTTGGAAGGACCTTAAAGCTCATCCATCCCCTGCCATGGGCAGGGACACCTTCCACCAGCCCAGGGTGCTCCAAGCCCCGTCCAACCTGGCCTTGGACA
>JAWWEE010000004.1:967578-978799 GCA_035221455.1 Xenops minutus
GTCCCCTGCGTGTCCCCCCCCTTTCCCTGTGTGTCCCTTGCTCCCCTCCAAAGCCCTGGCAGTGCTTCCCCTAGGATGGGGCTGTGGCTGACAGCCATGCCCTCCTGCCTCTCTTTTGCAGGAAGAAGTTTTCCTGGAGCATTCAGATGACAGTATTTGCTATGATCTTCGGCGCCTTCGTAGCTGCCAGGTGAGCTCCCCATTTGCTGTCCCCATCCCGTGTCCCCAAAGGGTCCAAGCTAAGGGGAATCCAGTTTCCTTTTCCCCTGCCTCAGACATGCTCTCTAGTAGGAAAGAATGTTTTACTGACCCAAATCCCAACCCTTCCTCCCACAATTAACTTTCCCTGACAACTTACTGGCTCAACAGGAGGTGGAAGGAATCTTCCAAGCCTTGTCTCTGCTCAGCTCAAAACTTTAACTTCTGGTTTTCCCCTTTCCTAGTGCTGACTTGGCATTCGACCTGGAAGGATATATTTTTATCCTTATTAACGATGCCTTAACAGCTGCAAACGGTGCCTATGTGAAACAGAAGCTGGATTCAAAGGTAGGATGACCTTCCCTCTGGCATTTCAGGGTTGGGCTTGGTTTGCCACCAACTGGCATCTGAGAGGGCAAAGGGGTGAGGGTTTCCTAATGCTACCCCATCTCTCTCCCAAAATCTCCTGTCTAGAGCTGGGGCAGGGACTTTGGACAAGACATGGAGGGATAGGACAAGTGGGAATGGCTTCTCACTGCCACAGGGCAGGGTTAGATGGGATATTGGGAAGGAATTGTTCCCTGGGAGGGTGGGCAGGCCCTGGCACAGGGTGCCCAGAGAAGCTGTGGCTGCCCCTGGATCCCTGGGAGTGTCCAAGGCCAGGTTGGATGGGGCTTGTGGAATTCTCTGATATATATATATATATATATAAAACCCTATCCTCCAACTCCTCTCTCTTGGAGAATCCCACATGGATGTAGCTCACAAGTCTCAGTAGCAACATGAATAAGATTTTATGTTCCAAGTTAAATGCATGGCTATTTCCTGATTCCAGGAGCTGGGGAAATACGGTCTGCTCTATTACAATGCACTCTTCATGATCCTCCCCACCCTGACCATTGCCTACTTCACTGGAGATGCGCAGAAGGTAGGATTCCTCTCCCAAAATCCGTGGGTTTGGTGGCACAACATCGTATGGGCAGAGTGGGGTGCTGAGGAGGAGGTGGGGGAAGAGGTGCTGGGGTCACTACCCCAAAACCACGTCAGCAGCAAGTAACTGCAAGCCTTACGTTGGACTTCAAGCCACAGAGTTGCTCCATTCAGGCATTTTGGTAATGCCTGAGGAATGGGGAAGTGGAGAGCAATAGGCAAAACCAAATATTATTTGAAGAAGTTAAGTATTTTTGGTAAAAATGAGTTTCTTCAAACTTTTTTCTGTCCTTCCCTCTTGCTGGAGTGGCTTTGTTGAGTTGCTCTGAGGGTCGGTTTGCCTGTGCTGCTCCATCAGGGCTGATTTACCTGTGGTCCTTTATATGGGACATTCTTCTTATTGTTGCTATTCTTATTGTTGCTATTCTTATTGTTGCTATTCTTATTGTTGCTATAATTATTGTTGCTATAATTATTGTTGCTATAATTATTGTTGCTATAATTATTGTTGCTATTCCTGTTATTTTTTATGCTATTTGTACTTTTATTGCACTGCTGATGTAGAGCTGTGCAGGGCTGGCCCTCCTGAGCAAGAGGCTCCTTTCTTATGCCTGTTCTTTGAGCATCTCCCTCTCCTTGTGCAGGGAATTCAGACTCCAAGGGCTGGAGGTGTTGCCCACCCTGTGGGGGACCCTGTGAGGGCCCCCCCTGCCCCCCATCCTCACCCTGGTGGCTTTGTCCTCGTTAGGAGCTTAATGAGCTGGGGGATTAGCGAGGAGAAGGGATGGCAGGGGGGGAAGGCAGCTCAGACCTGCCCTCCCCAGCGGGTGGCTCTGAGGGCTGGGGTTGGGGATAAAGTGCTCATTTAGAAGCAGGAGCTGGCACAGGGGCAGCAAAACGTTGCTCTGTGCAGCCTCTGTTCAGGCCAGGGAGAGAAATGGCCTTTTTTTTTTTTTTTTTTTGTATTTTCTTTTCCCCTGAATAAACTTCTTTCTCCGGGCTGAGCTCCTGGCCGTGGCGCTGGACAAAGCTGAGCTCTGTGCTGGGGCTGCCGCCAGGAAACTGCACCCTGAGAACCCCCTTGTGAGGGGCCTGTGGCCTGGCAGGGCGTGCTGGGCTCTGGGAAGGGGTGTAGTTTGGGAGGCAGCATCCAGGGTAACCATGTGCTGCTTTGGGAGGGGAGGAGTGGGTGTACCCTGCAAGCCATTCCTGGGGTGACAGGGATGGATGACCCGCAGGAAGGGCCCTGCCAGGCTGGCACTCCGTGTCCCTGGGGGAAAAGTGCTTTCCCAGCTGCCTGGCAGGATCCCTGTGCCAGCCCTTATCCAGCTGGGAAGGGAGTGGGGGAGCCAGGTCTCACCCTGCTCTGCCTGTGCCTCCTGGCTGAGGCTGGCAGGGGACTCTGGAGCTCCCCTGGTCCCTTTGGAGCAGGTGAGGACTCCAGCTGGGTTCTGGGTATCTCCAAGGATGGAGACTGCAGCACCACCCTGGGCAACCTGTGCCAGTGCTCAGCCACCCTCACCAAGTGTCTCCTGACATCCAGAGGGACCCTCCTGTGTGCCCATGTGTGCCTGTGGCCCCTGGCCCTGGGCCCTCTGGAAGAGCCTGGCTCTGTTCCCTTGGCTCCCTCCTACAGCTGTTTGTAACCTGGGTGGGATCCCCCGAGCCTGCAGGAGATGCTCCAGTCCCTGCAGGATCTTGGTGACCCCTCTGGACTCCCCCCAGTCTCTCCCAGTCTCTGGCACTGGGGAGTCCAGTGCTGGCCCCAGCACTCCAGGTGTTCCAACAAACCAAAAACCCCCAAGACAAAAAGCCCTTCCGTGAATTCCAGGCTGCCTTTAGTCACTCTGTCAGCACCATGTCCAGGGGTTAGAGTTCCCTTGGGATGTGCTGTCTGAGGGTTGTGGTTTGCAACGAATGAATTGCAGAATTATCCAATTCTGGATGGTGACCAGCAGGGAAATGCCTCTCCTGGTTCCTCTGGCTTGGGGGACTGTTACTCCCTGCTTTTTCCAGGAGGGAAGAGCTGGGTGTTGTGGCTGGAGGTGATGCTGGTGTGGACACCCTGCCCCGGGATGTCATGCTGGGCTCTGGTTTGGGTTGGTTTTCCCTGCTGTGACATGAAAGCCAAGGCTGGGGGGTTGTTCCTTGTTTTGCTGGCAATTCCTGTGCTTCCTCCTCTAAAGGCTGCTGTTTCCTGCAGGCAATGGAATACCAGGGCTGGGCAGACACGTTCTTTGTCGTGCAGTTCCTGCTGTCGTGTGTGATGGGGTAAGGACGAGGGTGCTGGGTGGGAGCAGGGCAGGCATCTCTCCTCCAGAAGGAGGGAATTTTGGTGCCAAATTATTATTAAAAATCAATAGTAAATCTTCAGTCCTGATGAAGGCTCTTTGTGAGAGCTGTGGCAGGTGGGAAGGATCTCCTATTCTCCTTTGGTGCAGGTTTAGCCAAAAAAGGGGTGATATAAATGCTACTGGAGAAAGGAGGGGAAGGGATCATGGAATCCTGGAATGGTCTGGGTTGGGAGGGACCTTAAAGCCCCTTCCCTGGGCTGGGACTCCTCCCCTAGCCCAGGCTGATGTTGGCTCTCCCTCCACAGGTTTATTTTGATGTATTCCACGGTTCTTTGCACTCAGTATAACTCTGCTCTTACAACTACAATAGTTGGCTGTGTTAAGGTGAGTGGCTTTCCCTGCTCCCAGGGGAACTGTCTCACTGTCCCTTGGGCCCTCATGTCCTCCCTGTTCCACACTCTGCATCCAGGGTTTCCCATTTCCATGCTGCTTTAATGCATGGAGCACCCCCTTGCCTCAGGCTATACAGAAACTTGTGTTCTTGTTCCTCAAGTCCTGTTCTTTTGCAGAATATTTTAATAACCTATATTGGGATGTTTTTTGGAGGAGACTATATTTTTACATGGATGAACTTCATTGGTCTAAATATCAGGTAAGAACGCCGGGCCTTGGCTGTTTATTTGTGATTTGTAAGCAAGAATTGGGGTGAAACTGAAATGGTTTGGCTGATTCAGTGGGGTTTTTGCCCCCCAAAAAAGCCTAGAAGTGGTGTTTGTGGGGAACACCCAGACTCAGCTTGTTTTAAAGCCAGGAGGACACAGAGGAGTATTTTAGCAGGAAACTTTTCTCAGAGTTACCAACCAGGGTCATGGAATTGCAAAAAGGGGGGTTTTTTGGTTTATTTTCTCTCAGGACTTTTTATTACTCAGATTTTATGAAGTCTCCCTTCTGCTCTGGGGGTGCTCCTGTTGTGGAAGTTCATTCCCTGTACCTCAGCAGGATCCCTTTGGGGGTGGAAGGGCTCCAGTACCAGCCTGGGGACCAGGCTAGGGAGCGTTTGGGCAGGAATTACACAAAATACCTGAATTTAGGGAGTTTTCCTGGAAATTGCTGCTTTCAGCAGATGCCTGTCCTGGCTTTTCCTTGGCAGGGCAGCGTGGCTGATCCATGTATGTCATTCCCACCCCTGTTTTTTTGCAGTATTGCTGGAAGCCTGGTGTATTCCTACATCACTTTCACCGAGGAGCAAATGAGCAAGGAGTCTGACGCTGGCAGCAAGCTGGATATTAAAGGAAAAAGCTCTGTGTGACCAGGGAGAGGCTTTTTTTGGAAACAACCTCTTTCTGTTCGGCTGATCCCGGGCAGAATGCGGGAAGGAATCCGGGGCGCCTGCCAGGAGCCACCGTGATGCTCTTAATTTGCACAGCCTCGATTGCTGCCTTTACAAATCCTTGGGAAGGGAACTGCCTGCACGGGGAGGAATGCATCTAATTAAGTCTGATCGTGAGGAATTAACGGGTTTCTGATCAAGCTGGGATCTGGCAGTGGAGATTGGCACGAGCAGCAGGCGGGGCTGAGCACAGGAGGAGGTGTCGGGGGATCCTCGGCTGGATGTGCTCCCTGCTGGCTGTGGATCTGCTCCATCCCAGCCTGGACTGGGATGCTGGGGCTGCCCCTGGCTCTGCTGTGCCCCCAGCCTGGTCCCTCTGGCTGCTGCAGGAAGGTGAGGCCATGGCACCCAGCGTGTCCGGCTCCGAGGGCGGGTGCACACAGAAGGTATTCCCCTGGCACGATGCAGGATGCTCCTGGTTTGGGTTAAAACCTCTTGGATGAATGTTCAGTGCTCTCTGAACTGAAAGTTTAGTTGTTTTCTCGTTTTTTTCAGTTGTTCATTAACCCACTTCTAAAGCTGGGTTTGCCCTCCTGGTTTCTTCGGGCCCTGCAGACGTTCACCCCTCTCTTTCCTGCTTTCCAAGGCTCAGGGATATTCCCAACAGGAAGGTTTTACCTGCCACTGGTGAGGTTGGCAGGGCTGGCAGCTCCCTCAGACCACCCTGGGGGCAGAAACCTTTGGCTTTGGGAAAACTGCTGATCTCGCTGGGCAGTTTGGGTCCAACAGGGATTAGCTGCAGGATTCCAGGAGTTCATCCCACCTGGCACACAGAGCATGGTCCAGGAAATCTGCCGAGCCAAAGCTGCTGCTCCTGCCCCTGGAATCCCCACCCCACCCACCTGCACGGTGCACACACCTGGAAGAGGCACAGGGACTCCAATCACCTTATTCTGGCAAGTGAAGGGGGGCCAAGCCCTATCCCACAGTTGGTGTTTTTCATGGAATAAGTCATCCTGGGTCTGTGACCCATTAGAAGAATGGCATTTTTTTAATAAGTTGGGCAGTGTTTGCTGATTTTTTTAAGGTTCTCTTGCACAGCACTTCTTTCTAGGTCTCCTTGGATTGTCTTTTGGGTTTAAAAGAGTTGTTGATAAGTTTGGGTAAAAAAAAAAAAAATTGGTAAAACAGTGTATTTAATGTTTCTGTATCCAGGCAAACAGCTTCTTTAGGCACTACTTGGGTTTTTGGAAGGTATTTGCTAAAACTGTAACTGCTGTCAGGCAAAGCTGTGTTTGTTGGAGTTTATTGGAGGTTTTTAACTGTGACAGAGACTTTCTGGGACGGTGCTTCAACAGCCTGAGGTGCTGGTAAAGGTGTGGAGCGAGTCTGGCAGCAGCATCCTGCTCCTGGAGCTCTCCCAGAACCAGGATCTCCCCCTTTTTTTGGGATTGGTGTGGTCACTGTAGTGATAAGGCACCGAGGGCTGAGCCAGAATTGGAGCACAGAACTGGAGAAGGTAAAAAAAAATAGCTGATTGTGTCCCTTCCCAAATTCCAGCAAAACCTTGGTTTTGCCACCAGGGAACAGAAGGTGTTCAACAATTCCTGCTGTGCAGAAGCCCCAGAGCTGCCCAGACCCCCCAGCTGGGGTTACTGGTGCTGTGCTGCTTCCCAGTAACCGGGTGGTGCTGGGACTGGTGGACCTTCAGCCTCCACTCTCCTCTCGCTGCAACATTCCCAAATCCCTGTTTTCCACCTGTGCTCCGACTCTGCCGTGCCCAGTGTCAGGATGTTGGTTCTGTCAGAGGGGTTTTTTATGATTTTATGTTTGAATCTACTGGTTAGATTTGGTGTCCTAATGGTAAAAGTATTTTTAAAGGTTATTTTGTCCGTGCCAGGGTCAGGATGGGATCCTACACACTGGGAAAGCCCAGAGTTCCTCTAACAGTATTTTCTAAGCTATTAATTGAGTAAAAAAATGTTTTCTAAATAGAATCTATTTACAAAATGAGCATTTTAGTGATGAAAAGGGCGACCTTTTGATCTGAATGTATGGCAGGCTTTGGATGTCAGTAATGAGAGCAGAAAGGATTTATGTGCCTCTGTATTTTTGTATTTGCTTCGAATAAACCAATGAACCAAACTGGCCCTGCCTGCTCCTGCCTCATCCCTCACTTCCCTGGAACAGCAGGAAAGGCTGCAGAGGATGGAGCTGCTGGGCTGAATAAAACAGGGATGCAGGGGGGGCTCTGCCCTGTGGAGCAAGTGGGGGATGAGGGGGGGTCTCCTGGCTTTCCAGCTTTAAATATTCCTTGGGAAGGGAGGAGGGATGTGAGAGCACAACTCCATTCTGGGGGAATGAAGGAAACAGTTCAAACCCAAAAGGGTTTTGTTTCCATGGGGTTCACTGCAGCAGTAAGAGAGCTGCTGCCACAACAGGCTGGGGCTCCACATCCTCTGAGCAGGAAAATTCCACCCCTGTTTGGAGCAAAAAAATCCTCAGGAATTTTTTTATGCAGACAGGACATTTAAAAATATTTTAATAAGCTTTTTGCAGAGAGGGAGTGGGGATAAGAGGAGGGAATTAGTAACAGTGCAAAATACTATGTGGAGAAATGGATAAAACTAATCTGTAAGTTTTGTGTGTGCTGGGATTTTTACATCATATTTAACCCTTGAACCCAGCAAGGATTTCCTCTGTTGAACTGGATTCCAAAGGGTACTGAAGGCTTTGAAAATGAAACCAAAGTTACCAGAGTTCCAGGAGTTTAAATAGCTTTAGTAGTGCAATGACTTAACGAGTTATAGTGGCTGCAGTTTGAAACATGAACAAAGTATTGTATAAAACACCAGCATAAACAAAAGGTAAATTATAATTAAATATTCTTAAAGTCTAGCTGAGCATTACATAGTTGATTATGGAATGTCAGGTCTCTTCTACATATCACCAAAAAAAGGTAAGATAAAAAACAAAGCAACATTCCTGAAAATATACACAGTGTTGGATTTCACACACGAGCCTGAGACAATTCACTTAGAAACGTTCCTATAAATTTTTGGAAGTATTTCCAACTTGCAAACAAACAAAAAATGCATAAAAATAAAACTGAAAGTAGAGCTCTGGTTGTCTGGAACCGTCTCGTGACCGTCTTTGATTTAAGGCTGAACCTTTGGGTTTCTGTTCATAAACCAGAGGGGAGAATTAACAGCAACCTCTGCCTCGGGCACTGATCACTTAAATCCTTAATTAACACAGCTTTTAATTAACAAACCTCATCCAGAGCCTCTCCAGGTACAGGGCTGGCTGATTCCTGGCATTATTCTGAACCAGGTAAAGCATTAACCCAGTGATCCCAACATGGATCATTCCCCACATTTCTGGGAACAGGTTCCTACACCTGTAACCCATCCAGGCCAGATCTGGCTCACAAATGATCATAAAGTCCAAGTGCAGGTCATTTGAGGAGAAAACAACCCAACCCAACCCCTCAGCAGGTGGGGTTTTGGGTGGATACATGAATTTCAAACCATAGGATCGTTCATTTCAACCGCAATCAGACTCGTAAATCTTAAATTCAAACAACCCATTAAGAATGAACAGCACATCTGTAAGGGGGAGAACACAGGGTTACAAATCATACAAATGAACAGTTTCCCTAATTTTAACAGTGTGGCTTTGGAAAAAAGCAAACAACACCAAACTTAATTTGTATCAAAAATGGATGGTAAATCCCATTCCCACAACTTTCACACTGTGCTGGTGAGGGGTGAACATCACTCCCTCCACACTCACTGAGAGGGACTTTTTGTTTCTCCCAATTTAATTGTAAATTAGTCCATCATACCTTAATTAGTTCTCCGTTCCTCCTGGGTACCCATACCTTGTATGTGCTATTTCTGCTCCCACTGAAACCATTCCCATGGGCCTCAGAAATTCCAGTCCAGCTCCATTTTCCAGCTGCACCTCCATTCCTACCCAGTACAGCCAGACTGGACCCTCTCCTGTGCTCTGTGAAACGTGGCAGGTGAGAGACAGACTGAAAATAAATCAGTGGCTCATTAACACCTGAACTGGCTGAAGATTTAGTAAACTCGAGCATTTGGCTGCTGTGAAAATTATCTGAGTTCAAAATAAAGGGAGAAAAGGTATAAAGAAAGCAAGGAAATGTGTGCAGTGCAAGCAGCATGAGTAACACGTTTTTTAGCATCACTATTTGCCATAAAACAGAAGAAAAAAAACACGTTTCTAAAATCAAGTGACTCCTAACCATTCTTATGTTAATTATTTACCAGTTTCTGGGAAGAAAATAACACGTTGGTGACTGATTTTTAGGTCAATTGGTTTGGTTTGGGTTTTGGTTTTTTTTAGAAAAGACTTCAGCAAAATAAAAGGAAGCTGACATTAGACTCAGGGTATCAACTCTCTCATAAAAGTTTACCAACTGTACAAGGTAAGAAAATTATACAAGCTTTTGTTTTAAGAAAGGACAGTTCAATCAAGACATAAGTACTGTAAAAATCTTTCAAAGGCTACAAAGAAATCTGGAAAAATACAGAATGTATTTCTTTAGCCCAGATAAAGAATATGGAAAGACATCATTGATGTCAACAATTTTACATAGACAAACCTGACTTGGTTTATTTATTTACCTTTTAAAACTTCTATATATAAAAATAGTTGTGCTCGTAACTTTCAGGATTCATGAGGGTTCCTTAGTGATGGGATGACATTTTCCTCACACCAGCAGGAGTGGAAGTCTCTGTGTCTACTCTGCCTTGGCTTTCTCTGTTTAACTTCCTGCAACATCTGCACCAGCCCCTGCTGCAAATAGGATGCTCTGTTCACTTTTCCAATGATTTAAAGGTGTATTATACATTAAAAGGTGTATTAACACATTCTTTAATGTATTAGGCTGGGAGTCTTTTTGCAGAAACTCACTGATTTGTTCCTCAAATATTTAAGAGCCTCTTATCCCAGAACTGCAGCTGCCAGCTCTGAGAAATTCAATTTTCTCCTGCTGCTTTTCAGCACTGAAAAAAACCAAATAACCACATCTTTAGAGCCAACTAAAAGGTATCAGGAAAACAAAACAAAAAAAAAATCTCAGCAGATTGTTTATGGAACTGGATTTTGTAAGGTAACCCATCAACCCTGAAAATTTTAGACACCCAAAATTTACTCCAAGGAATAAAACCAGCTCCTAAGCTCTCAGTCATCCAAAGTTTCTAGTTCCTCCAGCTTCCCGTGGGAGTTGGTGTCCTGGAAGAACTCCGAAGCCCCCGGACTCTCCTTCCCACTGCTGTTAATTCTTCTTCTTTTTAGAGGTCTTTCACTTTTCTCTTCCAGATCATTGTCATTTCTGGAGGCTGAATGAGCCAGTTTGGGGTCAATGGCAAGGTTTTCAGGTTCATACCCATTTGTATCCAGCTCCGTGTGAGGGGTTTTCTTGCCACTGGAAGGTCCATTTACGTGCAAGCCCTCGAGTTTTGCTTCCTCTTTGCCCGGTGCCTCCCCTGGGCCGTTGGCAGAGACACCTGTGTTGGAGAGAACCAGCCTGAGAAAGGCACAGGGGCAGCAGCAGGGGCAGAACAGCCTGGGACAGCTTGTAAAGCCCAGCTTTAACTAATCCCACAGGACTGGAAAGCCAGTGTTGTCCTTATCCTCGTTGTGATGAACAAGTGACAGACTTACCATCAGGGAGTTCATGGGAGCCCTTAGAAGCAACAGAAAATGTCCTAAAATCCCATAACTCCACGAGCTGCAGGTGGACTCTCCTCACCTGGGCAGTTTCTGGAGCTTCCACTTGATTTCCACAACCTGATGGAGCCCCCAGCTCTTCCCTCCTCTTGCTCCTTCAGCTCAGCTCCCCTTACTTTTGGGGTTTTCTTCCTTTACAGGGAGCGTGCCCTGGGCTCCTCTCCCATTCCCAACTCCCTTCCATGCCCCATGGCTGGGAGGAATAGCTCCTGCTATCCCTGTTCCACTACAGCCCCTGTTCCCACCCTAGATGTCTAAATATCTAGCCCAGGACTCCTCACAGCATTAGCATTACCCCTCTGCACCAGCACAGGGGAAACAAGAATACATAAATTCCAGTGAAAAAGAAATTCCAGTGGAGATTTGTCTTCAATACCTGACCAATGTCTAAAGGCAAACATGCACCTTGTTTTAAAACCCAGTTTTGACTTAAAGCTGCTCACACCTTAGGACAGTTAAAACTAAAACAGCCTGTTTGTCTTTGGGGGGGTTCACCTGGAGCAGAGAAGGCTCCAGGGAGACCTGGGAGCCCCTTCCAGTGCCTAAAGGGGTTCCAGGAGAGCTGGAGAGGGACTAGGGACAAGGCATGGAGGGACAGGACAAGGGGAATGGCTTCCCACTGCCAGACGGATGGGATAGATGGGATATTGGGAAGGAATTGCTGGCTGGGAGGGTGGGCAGGCCCTGGCACAGGTTGGGCAGAGAAGCT
>JAWWEE010000004.1:1003778-1020448 GCA_035221455.1 Xenops minutus
CTCTCCCAGCCTGGCTCCAGAGCAGAGGGGCTCCAGCCCTGCAGCATCTCCAGTCCCTCCTCTGGACTCTCCAGCAGCTCCACATCTTTCAATTCCTTCCACTCCCCATACTCAGGCTGGGTGAGGAATGGCATTTAAAGACCTCCCTGACCTTCCTACAATAAAATACCTTGATCACTATAATTAAAAAGATGCATAATTATCTCATTGTTTTGGCTGCACTTTTAATTGGACTTGAACAGTTCAGCCACTCCTGGTGGTCACTGGAGAATAAATGAGCTGAAAGAGCCACGAGGGTTGACCAAGGAGAAGTGGGTTTTTCCAGCTACTTCCAGCCATTAAAGAGAGTTCCAAAGAAATCCCAGGCAAAGGTGACAGCCCTCAAACTGATCCCTGAAGGAAAGCAGGAATGCAAACCCCCTCATAAGTGTCATCCCTGTTCCTGGGTTTGGGAACACAGTGGAATTATCCTAATTATTTACATATTTCTTCAGGTTTTTGACAATGAAGGGAAGAATGTGACACCCCATCCCCTCTTCCAGTCAAGCCCAAATACTGTTGTACCCAGGCAAGGCAATCTTTATAGTCAACTATTTTATCTGTTTTAGTGATACTTATTAAGTACAGACAGCCTTTTTTAAAAAAGTGTAAAATATATCAATTTAAATATTAAATTATTTAAGATACCAATTCAGATATAAAAATCTTCTTAACATAATAAGAACTCTCTCATTTAAACTAATTCAAGCAAGTTACCTCTGTGTGATTAGGTGCATCCATTTCCAAAAATGCTCTTGCACTAAAATTTTTGAGTTAAACCCACTAAATTCCATGTTTAACTATGTACTTGCATTTACAAACCTCCAGTACAGGAGGAATAAACAAAGTCAATGGACTTGAGTCATGTTTGGGCTGATAAATTCAATTAAGTCATGCAAAAGAAGGGAAATAGTTATTTGTGTTTGAAATGAAAAATCATGAGCCACATCACTGTATCAAAATGCAACGAATAATTGCAGTTGTGATTCCTCAGATGAAGAAATTGCTCTTTGAGAACCATTTTTTGCCACGTTTCCCAGGCTGGCTGTTACAATCCCAGAGGTTGGGATATCAACCAGGAGCAAATATAGACCAAAAATGACTTAAAATTACAAAGTATCTCCTGAAAATAAAAACATCTCTCTTTTTTTTGATACAATTTCTGCTTATTTCTTGTCCCTGAAGGACACATGGAAGCAGCGGCAGTTGTATATCAAACAAATCAACAACCAGGTCTCTCCTGGATGAACCAGCAGAACCTGGCTCTGAAGAAGACCCCACTGTGAGCTTATCTGGTAAAGAACAAACAGTGTAATTACAGATTTCAGCTGTTCTTTGGAGCACTGGGATTTGTGAGACACTGAGTCAGCATGGCACCTCAAAGGAACTCAGTGCCTTACAATACTTCAAGAATTCATTTGTCTTCTTCTAAATTTAGAGCAGGAAAGGTCTCACTTGTTCCCCTCATTTTTCAGCTGTGCAGGTGGGGCAGGAGGAGGAGGAAGCAGCACTGACAGAGGAAGAGCTGGATCAGAGAGTGGATATTTACCTCTCAGAGACAGACACACTCTGGATGTTTGACATGCCCTCTGTCCTGATGTCTGTGGAAGCAGAAGATGCTGAGAGAATTCTGTAGGTATACTGGCCCCCATTTCACCTGGGTTCAAAGCCTCAGCTCTCTCTTTGACAAGGCAGCCCAAATTTCCTACAACTCCATAGTGTGGGTGAATTTCATCCTCTCTTTCAGTGGAAAATTGAGGCAGGTTAGGAGGGGTGGGGAAAAGAGAAGTGTGATATACAGGAAATACATGACTTAATTTTCATGAGAACAGTAAGATAAGAAACCACAAACCTCTGCATTGATTTTTTTGTGTGTAGCTTTACAGGTAATTATTTATTAATAAAGAAGAGACTAACATAGAAGCCCTCATTTCCTCTGAAGCTCCTCACAGTGCTTCTAACTAGGAGAAACCATAATATTGTGTTTCCACTTCAGAGTCCTCCCTGGACTCCCATGAGCTTTGGTGGGGTGTTAACCCACGTTTTTGGCTTACTCCCAGGAGCTGACTGGGCCAGAGAGCAGTGAAGTCCTCTCTATGATGGGCAGACCTGTCATGTCACACAGCTTTTGGAGGCACAAAGCCCACCAGGCTGCAGCTGGCAAGTCAAACAACTCCTCTGAGTGAGCTCCCTCAGCTCATGTCCACACCAAGCTCATGGCAGGACTCCAACCTCAGTCTGTCAATCACACTGCTGGAGTTTTTGGGAAAAAAACATCCAAGCATCCAAGCATCCAAGAAATCAGGCTTAGCTGGTGTGCAGAGCAGGTATTGCCAACTGTCAGGGACAGTCAGTGACTCTTCCTGAGCACAGCAGGGCTGGGGTATGACCTGTATCTGCTGCTCAAATAGTGAACCCAAAAGAACAGAAGAAGTTTCACAATTCCCACTGACATCCCTACAGAACCTGAGGGCTGGAGGGAACAGAAATGGAGCAGTTTCCTTTTTGTCTATTGGATGCTCTGCCTGTCACTCCCAAATGGTGAGAGCTACGTATTTATGAACTCCTCCAAAGTTCACAGGCCTTTGGATGAGGGATTTTTGCTGGTCCTGCTCTCTACAGGCCACTCCTGTCTTAGAACAGCATCACAAAGGTCAGCAACAGCTGCTGAGGGAAATACAGAGAGTGAAGTAACATTTAGCAATCCAAAAACATCCAAGCAATGCATTTAGGAAATGGAGTCTCCTCTCCTGTTCAAAGAAACCGAGAATTTGAAAGCAGGAGTTTTTCAAAGAGACACCAAACACTCTTTTCTTTGTTTTCCAGGGAGAGGAATAAGATTTATGTTGAAATTTGCAAAACCAAATCTGAGAACGATCGCTTTGCAGAGAGAATGGTGCAAACTCTGGCTGGGGCTGCCAAGAACAAGGAAGTGCAATGTGAGACAATCAGCATGGCAGATAAAGGTAAAACTCAAAAGCCTCTCTGCCCCTGGGCAGGGCACTGAGAAAAGGGCTTTCTTATTTCTTCCATCTCGAGATGTTTCCTCAACTTTCACTTCCAGAGCTTTGAGTTCAGACAGGACAGTGTGATTTGTGGTGGCCTTTTCTGGCCCTCCTAAAACTTGAACTTGGTGCTGGAACATTGCAGTAAAACAGTCATTAACACTTGGAAGGGCTGCTGTGCCCTCAGCACTTTGCAAGCAGAGCTTCTCTAGCTAATCCTCGGCTCTTCCCTTGGAACATGAAAGGACACAGCTCCCTTCCCCCCCTAACTTTTCAGTGATGCTGGTTTCTATTTCTGTCTGCCGTAATGCAAAGAAGGGAACCTCTGTTATGAGATTTAAAATCTTGGGGAAAGCAGGAAATCTTGGCAGTCTCACAAGATCAATGCAATTTTATAGCATGTACAACCTCAATGCTCTAAATAACCACTGCAGAGGAATATCTGGTGTGTGCATGTGGTGAGCTTTCCCTTTTGTGTGGAGGAGGCCAAAAAAACTGTAGCAAATGCTGTCCCAAACATTTTTCTTTCATGTTTGTTAGTGTGTGTAAAATGAGGGGGGGGAGTAAAAGGAGAAATAGGTAATAATCTGATTTGAAAACGTATTTGCCACTTTTTTGGGTGCCTTGAGCATGGGCAGGACTTGTTCCAACCCCTGGCTGAAGAGCTGAGCACCAAAGGGGAGGTTTGGGTGGGAGCTGGCCCTGCTCAAGGCCCTTGTAATGATGTACCAAAGTGAGAGACACGTATAACATGGTGAAATTCATTTCCAGGGATGATGGTCACCACCTGGGACCTGGACCATTCACTGGATGCATCAGGGGAAAGCAGCAGATCTCCCACATCTAAAGAGCCTGATCAGGCTGTCTCTTCTGACAGAGGTAACATCTTACATTTCTGCTCTGTTTTCATCCTTCTAAACCAGGCCCATCACAATGTTGTGTGGGAAACCACCTGGAGAACGTGCTTGGCCTGCCTGGCACCCAAAGGAGTTTGCTAAGGAATCTTGGACAGGGCTGAAATTACCTTAAAGAAAGATAAATAGTCAGGGGGAAGGTTTACTGGTACTTGCTCACTTGGGACAGTAGAAGTAAAACACCATTTGTGAAAGATTCCACAAGTATCTCATCATGCTGAGTATCTGAACAATAAAAGAAGACAGAATTAAAGCAAGAAAAAAATCATAGTGAAAGTATTTTTTGATGCTGACAGATTATTCTATGCTTTTTGCTGGTGGAGGAGAATCCTTATCCCTCAACTTTTATGTGCAAAGTTTTATTGTGGTAAACCCATTTATTTCCCATATTATCTGTTATCAGGCATCACAACTTCTTCTCTCTAATGATTCCAGAAAGTGCTGTTCCTGCCAGGAGCCAGGAAGAGGAGAAATGCCATTCAGAAGCTATATTAACCTCAGAAAACTTCAAGCAGGATTTAGTTATCATGGAGAGGATTCTAATGGAGAATATTTTCCAACCCAAGCTTGCAGCTTATCGGCAGATTCCTGTCCTTATAGGTTTGTTCCTTACTGAGTACCCTGTTTCCAGCACAAGGCTTTGTGTTATGTCCCTCACTGGATGCCTTTACAGGGGACAAGTCACTTAAGCAGACCAAGGAGAGGAGAGTTATTGAAATGCCAACATGAACTTCTCAGTTTTATACTCATTTTAACAGCCTTGTTGGAAGAATGGAATAAATTAATTCTGAGCTTATGTCACAAATAGAGACTTACTCAAAATATTAGTCAAACTATCCTATAGATAAATTCTACATCTCCCACCACTTTTTGCATTGGAATGTCTCTTACTGTTTTTAAAACTTATTTTATAAAGAGACTTATTCGATCATCGCATAACTCAGCTACAATATCACAGCATTGATACACAGTGTAGTGCTTTAAAATTTGGCATCTAACTTGAAAAAAATCCTGTTTATGGACATTTTTAAAGACATGACCTTAGAAATATTCGTGGTGGGAGATGGACATAAATTCCTAACTTGTTGCTGGGTAGCTAAATCCACTCACTGCACACTTGCAGCAGACCTGGCACACTACAGCCCAGTGTGGCTGTTTTCTCTGTCCCCACCAACATTTTAGCAAGAGTTTTAGAAGTTAGGATGTCTTAATTCCTCAAATCTTCACTTCCTTTTTTAACCCCTCTGCAAAATAGTTGCTGAAAAGGCAAATTTTTTCTTCTGATGTGAACGACTGGAGTGGGAGGAGTGACATGTTCCTACTCAGCCTCCACTGTACCTCTGCATTTCAGAGCCTGATGTCATCTCAGATGGGGGTAGCACAGCAGCAGCCACGGAAGAAGCTGAAGAGGAAGAGCCTGACATAGCAAAGAAGGATGGGGGAAAAGAAGAAAAAGGACTTGACCCCTCAGCTGTGTCTGATGTAAATAAAAGCCCAGAAGAAGATGCAGCCCCCAGGCTGGAACAGCTGTGGTCATACACGTGTGATGTAACCAGCAGCCACAGCGTGAGCAGCATGGCCTGGAACAAAGTGAACCCTGTGAGTTAACAAGTCACTCCTGAGCTCTTGACAGGCAGGTGGTGGTGTAAATAAACTCCTGATTTTGGGGTGCTTTGCTGGGAGGGATCTCAGAGAGAAGGACCCATCCCTGCAGTCAGGGATGTCTTTGGCCTTCCATTTAACAACCCTGCTCCCTTAAGCCACAGGCTGGACAGCAGCACCAGGTTTTCCTATACAACTATCACAGCACCTTTAATTGGTCCATAATTTAAGTGAATTTTAGTAGTGCATTTCCAAAAGGCAACTTTCTGTGACCCTCAGGGCAAAGTTTACCCTGGGCAGTCACCTGAACAATGTTAATAAATTTGGTCTGTTATAGAATTGGCAGTTGAAATTTAAACTTCTACTACCAAACTTTATCACCATTGATGCAGTTTATTCATGATAGCTGAGGCACCACATCTTTAGCTTTAACAGTAATCTCCCAAAAAAAGCAGCAATCATCAAACTTTAAGGATGAGATGCATAATAACAGCACAGATTTCTAAGCAGTTGGCCCAAGTTTGTTTAATTTGGTTTTGGTGGAGGTGAGAATGACTCAGACATCTCCACTCTCAGAGTCACCTCAGGCTCGGTTTTCCCAACACCACACAAATAGTGAATGGAAGGAAGGTAAAAAGCAGGTGAGGATGAGAAACAGAAAACCAGCAAGGGAAAAAAAGAGAGAAAATGAAGACCATTTCATACTGTCAGTACACCACATCTCCAGATATTATAAAGTTGGCCACATTTAGAGACTCCAGTCTCAGAATACAGGACAAACAAACACCTGCTTTGAAAGGCTGAGTTTCACAAACTGCTTGTTGACTATAGGAAAATAAAAATTAACGGAGCTGAAGACAAATCTTGCTGCTGTTTTTTACTTCTGCCTGTGGAAAGGAGTGAAGGGAATTCATTGGACCCCCCCACAGAGAGCTAAAAGCCAGGAGTTTGAGTTCCATGAAGCTCCTTTTATAAATAACCTTGAGAGAGAAAACTAGAAGTATTACTATGCATTCCATTAAATATGGTTATAGAACAATGTATATCCTGTTCCTCTGTTATTCTACCTGCATGTGACATGAGCCTTGTTCTTCCAGACTTTGCCCCAAGGGTCAGTGCTGACACAAAGTTGTCTTTTGGGAATACACCACTAAAATTCAAGTTAAACTGAGAGATTTCTGTTAATCTGTGTTTTCAGGATCTTTTAGCAGTTGGTTACAGAGAGATTGATTCTAAAGATCAGAAGGAAGGCTTGGCTTGCTGTTGGTCACTGAAGAACCCCATGGTAATGAGCAGCTAGTTTGCTTTCTCTTCCATGTGTTTTTCTCTATACTGTTTCTGCTTTACTTCCTTTATAACTATAATTACCTAATCTAACTTCTCCTAGTACTGTCAAAAAGAGTAGATGTCACAGATGTGACATTTACACCTTTACAGATTCATTAGCTATTCTATTTTAAATAAATCTTGGAAATTTCAAAGTGTCACAGTAAAAACCACGATTGCCATTAAATTACACAACTTGTTTGATTTCTTCTACAAACTTCACTTGGCCAAGACTGTGTATTAGACTAATTTAAACCATGCAGATTCAAATCTTTGGTGCATCTTTACCACATCAACAACAATCAAATACTCTTGTGCCTCCCTGATGTCACCACTGACCTTTTTACATATTTGGTTTGGATTGGCCCTAACTTATTTCACAGTGTCATATTTCTGCATAATCTTTATTTGTTCCTAATTTTATCAGTTGCAGCAAGAAATGAATGGAGCACTTTAGAACACAGTACCTAGCTCCTGTCTAGAAATTGTCACTGTGCCCTTGAGTTTCCCAGCAGAGCAATTCAGTGTCGAGAAGAGGGAGCTAAATTCATCCCCTCCCCTAAAGCCCTGCTGTATCCTCCTCCTGCCAGTGGCCAGAGCGCATTTTCCACTGTGAACACGGTGTCACTGCTTTGGATTTCTCCCTGGCAAGCCCAAACCTGCTGGCAGTTGGGATGTCCAGCGGCTCCGTCGCTGTCTACGACGTGCGGAGCCGGCGCGACGCTGCACTCCTGGACAGCAGGTGAGGCTGGGCCTGCCATGCCCTCCCAGCAAGAACACCTTGCACAGGGGAAACTAAGGAGTCCTGTTCTCTGACTCCTGAAGGAGTTACCACCATGGATCATTTATACTAGGACAGTCTGCCATGGGTAATAAACCCATAGGGTTGTCCAGGGGTTTCTTTTGGTGGTTTCTCCCTGTTCCACTTGCCAGAAAGGCAGAGGACATCAGAATAGGTGAGGAGTGAGCAGGAATTAAGAAGAAAATGTGAGAGAGAAGGAGTGAGGAGGGAGACATTTTCCCTAAGGGCAGCTCCCCAGGTCTAGGGCTCTCTCCTATAAGGTGCAGATTGATCTCGTGGTTCAGGTGCCACTGAAAGGTGTCAGCACAGAAACAGTGCCCTGAAACTGAGTATCAAACATGTGTAATGAAGAAAAAATTTTCCTGGAGAAAACAACCAATGTTTAGAGTCTTTTTTAAAGAAAAGCTAAACAACATTTCTGTCATAACATTTGACATGCATTACAAAGTGGAAGCTTAGTTATTTTTCAAATACATTGCCTTGTCTTTGTTCAGATATGATTTACCACGTGCATCTTTTGTTCCAGTGCCTCCTTAAATAAACATACAGGTTCTGTGTGGCAGCTGAGGTGGGTGGAACAGGACAGAGGTGCAGCAGGAGGTGACAAAAAAGAGAGGCTGATGTGTATCTCAGCAGATGGGCGAGTGACCGAGTGGCTCATCCAGCAGAGGCTGGACTGCAGTGGTGAGCACCTTCCCCTGCAGGTTTGCTGCAGTGGGACAACACCTGAAAGTGCTTTGTTTGATTTCAGGTGACATTCTTTACAGGAAACGTTTAAGTTGGGCATTCCAAAGCCCCATGAGTTACTCACAGCACTGTCACACACCTGCTTGACAAAAACTCCTGCTATTTGCACAGATCTGCTGAAACTAAGGCGAACAGAAAGGGAGAAGAAGAAATTACCAGGTGAGAAAGAAAAGAAAAGTGAAGCTCCGATATCTCAAGAGGCAGCTGGAATGTGCTTCGACTTCCACCCAGAGGTAGGCTCAGAAAGTCCATCTTGGCTGAAGTATGACCCAGGAAAACTCCACAGCAGAGGTGGGATCCTCAGCTGGAGCTACTTTGATATGAACTAGTCAGGGGCCTTGGCACTGGGATTCAAAGCATAATAAGTTCTGCCCCAAAAGGATGAAGTGGTAAACCAAGCCCATGAACAGCTCTGTCCTCTCTGCCATGTTACTCACATTTCCTTCAGCAGTCCTGGGGCACTTTCCCTCTGTGGGTTCCCTGTGAGGATTTGTTCAACATCTCCCAAGTGCAGGACTTAGATTGCTGTGCTTCTCTTTATCCAGCTATTTTCTCCATAGAGCACTTGAAGAATTCATGCCTTTTCCACATGGATTGCTGAAGATTTCAGGAGTCAAAAATCCCACTATAAGTTCTGCATTGATGGACAGAGAACACAGACAGGAAATGTGCTACGTGCTGGCCCCTCTATACCCACCACACACCCCCCAGCCCAACACAACAGCTCCACCTCAGCCCTTCAGAGACTGTCTGCCCAACTCATCCAGCCCTTTGTGATTTCTGGATGAGTGATAAACATCCAGCTGAGGTGACTTTCACCTTTCTTTCAGGATACTGATATTTATCTTGCTGGAACAGACGAGGGCCACATCTACCAGTGCTCTTGCTCAGGCAAGGAGCAGATTCTGGGGACATACAGAGGCCATAAGGTCAGTGATACATAGAAAACATAATGACAGCAGAAACTGTTCAATTAAATTCAAAAATGTAATCGTTTCTTTGCTTATATTTACTAAATGTAACATCTGCAACAAACGAAACCTAAACTTCCTTTCATTAGGAATAAATTCCCATGGTGTGAAGCATCACAGTCTTACAGAATTACTTTCTACCCTATAAGGATTTTTTTTAAGTAATTTATTAAAACTTCTTTAAACCTTAGTTCTGGCTTTATTTTAAGCAATCAGTAATGTGATTGTCCTGTACAGTTAAATAGTCTTACCTCTGGGAGAAGGATGAGGCAGCTCTCAAAGAGGTGCTGTAGCTCCACAGTAACACTGAGCTGTTTTTGTTCTCCCAAACAAGGGTCCTGTGTACAGGGTGGCCTGGAATCCCTGCAGCACAGAGCTGTTCCTGAGCTGCTCTGCAGACTGGAGCACCATGCTGTGGCACCGGCACTCTCAGACACCCATTTTAACCTTCACTTCTGTCCCTGCTGCTGTTCATGATGTCATGTGGTCTCCCAAATCAGCCTTCATATTCGCAGCAGTGAACGAAAGCAGGGTGGAAATCTGGGATCTGAGTGTCAGCATGTAAGTCATGACTTTTCTCAAAGAAGCTTCTGAAACTTTGTGGCATGAAGGCTACAAATTATTGCCTAATCGGGATTGTTATCAGATCATGACAGCTTACTCAGTTATTGAAAGCACTGCATCTTGAAATACTCATTTTGTGAAAGCAGATGGTATTACCAGAGAACTGGGGTTAGAAGAGGAGCTGGATGCTTCCTGGAACTGATAAAGTGTAAAACTGCATTTTTTTCTGCAGAAACCATAGATTTTACCACTGCCATAGTTAAAATGCTAAATGTCAAAACCGAGCTACCTTTATAAAATTTGATGGTGTGAAGCTGAGATACCTCTCATGCCTTCCCACTCCTGTGCAGCACATGCACATCTCATGTGAGGCTCACTTATCTGTGGCCTTGTACAGCTGGTCTGTATTTACTACTGACAGTGTGAAGCCCCTTCAGGGGCCCACCAAATCCTGCAGTAGCCTAAACCAGGTTATTCATATAATAAACATATTAACCACCACCCCCCAAATCAGGCAATAGGACAGGTTTTCTGCAACCAGAATATCTTAGTTAATAGCAGCTGGCAGTTTTGTTCTGGCAGAGACCAAACAAAACACTGCCCCACTTGTTAGTTTTTGACTTAACCCAGAACATAAGAAGTGAAACGTGCAGCCTTGCCCAGGCTGCTGGACTGACAGGCCACTGCCCTTGGGTCAGTGCACAGTACCCACTAATCCTGGCCTTGTCTGGGTTGCAGCTTCAACCCTGTGATCTCCTGCTCTGCCAACCCAGAAGCCACTCTCACCTCCATCCTCTTTGCCAAGAACACCGACTGCCTTCTGGTGGGAGACAGCCTTGGGGGAGTGGGAGTGTGGGAGCTGCTCGACCTGGATGTTCCCAGCAGTGACAAGGTATGACGTGCCCAGAGCAGAGGGGTGGTCTCACAGGGCTGCTCTGGGGCCTCATTCCTTCCACGAAGGGTCCCTCTAATGAATATGCAAATAGCTGGCATCAGGTACAATCCCATAACCAGATTAAAGATGAGGCTGTTCCTGCTCTTCTGCTGCCATACCACTAGAAACTTCAGGGGCAGTTCAGTCAACGTCAGGTTCACTTGATCTCAAGTGAAGGTCAGCTTTAGGTTTCACTTGGTTGCAAATCCAGAGGTTCACCACAGCTGGATTTGGAAGGCAAGGGCAGGGAGGTGATGCTCCCTCTAAACACAGGCTGGGGGTGGCTGTGTTTGTCTGAATGCCTCAGCTGCTCCACCACGGGTAGGAAGTGTCCTCTCCTGGCCACCAACAGTATGTCTCACCATGTGAGTGTCAGCAGACCCAGCAGCCCCTTTCAACAGTTTGTAAAGTGGGACTGGTGCTTTTTATATTTCCCTTCAGAGTTACCTGGTGCAAAGCACTGAAGCTGGAGAGAAGGAAAGTGCTGATGTCAATCTAACCTTCATTCTTAGGGTATTATGGATCAATAATCCACAACTGTCAGCACTGCAGGTGGAAATCCTGGTAATTACCAGCCTCTTTTGCCAAGTGCTATAAACCACAACAATATTTCCCTTAAAACCCAAAAGTGAGGCCATTGTTGTTAAACTTAGAAAATAAAATTAGTGGGGTTTTTTCCCAGAAACCACCATGAAGCAGTCCAAGTCCTCTGAGCAGAGTTCATCAGTTACTGAGTGCAGGGATAACTTTCTGGGTATGTCACCAGAACAGGACTGAAAATACCAGTGCTTCATTTCACAGGCTTTGGGCACATGGCAGAACTGCTCCCATTATCCAGAGGAAGCCCCACTGTCCAGCATCACCCATTTCTGTCACTCCCTTTTCTGGTAGCAGGAAGGTCTTCCAAGGCTTAGGTATGGACAATGACCAAACTACAGCCATACTACAGCTAATGCTCAGGGGAGGCACTTCCTTCAGGGACAATCACATCAAAGTGCAGCTACCACACATGTATCATCTTGAAAATTAACTTCCTTTATAAATAAGATGTATGTTTGTATGCTGCCAAGTAGGACAGTACAAATGCAATGCAGCCAGCTCTGCCAAAAAGTGCTATTTTCCAGGTGCCAGAGCAGTAACAGAATTCCAAGGCAGAATCAACTCTTTTTCCTCTTCTTTTACAGGCTGGTACCTTGCATGACATTGTCTGTCCAGCTGGAGCTGTTTAACAGTGACTGCTCCCCTCCTCTGTTGGGAAACAGCAGGAAAGACTTACTGTAGTATGAACAAAAAACAATTATTCTTTTGCAATCATTAAAGTTTCTCTTTGAAGCCCCACTGGTTAGAAACGTCTTTCAAATGCCCTAAATTTCCCCTAGAAGTCCCCCTCTCTGGACAATGTCAATACATGAATGGCCTTCTCTGTAATATGGATAAAGGGAAGGTCTGTAGTCTTTTGTCCTTTGGTCTTTATCCCCTCCTCTTTTTCTTTCCCCCATAGTCTTTCCTCCCTGGGTTATTCAAGAACAAAAATCACCTCCACGGTACCACCTCAGTCCTTACTAGATGTATCAGAACCTTCCCTGTGAAACCATCCAGTAAATAAATTGACTTTCCATCAGCTCCATCTTATTCCATACCCACCACTGAAGGTGAATGCTGAGCTCTGAGTGACATCAGGCACATAAAGATTGATCACCCATGCCAGGCATAAGTAGAGACCAACTTTTCAACCCCTGACAAATTTGGATAATGCAAAATTGCAGTTTAAAGTCATTCTGTTGCACACTGATGCTTTTCCAGAAGCTCCTCACAGAGGTAACAGTGAGGTCCTGGGGCAGGGACCGACTTTTGCAGCCCTGGATCTGTCTTTTGTGAGCTCCCACCCTGCACTGGCAGGGCTGAAGGCTGCAGGGAACTTGCCCAGCCTGGATGCTGCTGAAAGCAGTCTGTGTTTGGCTGCCTAGGTTGGATTTTGAGAGGCAGAGTAGAAGAAACAAAAAGAAGGATTTTCAGGGACTTCCTGCCCCCAGAAAATACAGAGCATCTCCCCAGAGGAGCAATCAAGCACAAGGTGTAGCCCTGCTGCCTGATGAGCACATTACATATGGAGATGTGTATTTTATAGATACAGAACACTCAGCCTCTCTCATTACCCTGACAATAAACATCCAACATTTAAACACATCACTGAAGTTAAGGATCATTTGTGATGCATTAACATTCACTTCCTTCTATGTACTGCACATCCAACAGGGAACATGCAAACCTACCCTGACATAAAATTAATCTCTGTGCACTTCAAAGACAGGCACCCATTATAATAGGTGAATCATGTGTTAATCATTATTACAAATATGAACAAAATACACCCTGTGTTTTCCATCATCTGTTTGCTTACCAATGTTACAGCTACAAAACAAGCTTTCTGTCAAGGCTGTAACACATCGTAACCCACCCAGCACACAGTGAAAGCTAATGAACTGTAACATTATGGGGCTGGAAAACCCTCCTGGTGCCGGGAAGGGCTCAAGATCTCCAAACTCCCTCCTGTATTTTGTTCTTAAACATGGAATTTCCAGCCTTGTAATTCACAAATTTCCTCCTCAAGGCATTTTATTGCAAGAACATTTTATAGAAGCTCACAGCAACTGCAGCCAACAACATCCCAAGCGTTAGGAAGGGGCTGTGTTTGTAACCCGTTTACTGATATCTGGCCCCAGACCAGCTCCACACTGCTTTAGTGGACCCACTTCTGTCTTTCAGGTGTTACCAACAATAAAAGGATGGCCAGGATGCTGATCTGCAGCTATTCTGTGCTTCCTTCAGTGCCATCTCCCTTCTTTTCTATGTCTTTTTGGACAAGGGCCCCAATCATAGACCTCAAAACCCCCTTGGTACCTGATTTTCCCATGAGTGCCTGGCACTGGCAGGTTCTTTCTCCCAGGCATCCTCAGTCTCCAGCTTGTGAATAAGGCAGAGGAATGAAGAGGTGCACAAGTGCAGGTGTCACAGGAAGGAGTTCATTCCCTCTTTCTTTGGGATCAGTAACAGAGAAAGACCCGATTTTGCCTAAACTATGGTAACAGGCAGGACTGGGCAGCAGCCTGCTCAGCACACCTGTATGGGGAGCAGACACAGAACCCATCACCTCCAGATCGTGCCATAAACACCCCTTTGCTCTTGCAGAACACACATTAACAGCACCCACCAAAGCCTGTGCCCCATAAACATGTTACACCTCACGTGTCCCTATAAAGCAGTTAGGTAGTTTGAAGAAGTGTTTAATACGTGCCCAGCATCCCAAAGCACTTCACACATGGTCGGAAACAAGCGATTAAGGTGTTTGCAGCAAACATTAAGTCACCCCAGAAGGAGCCCTTACCCAGTGGAGCGCACCGGCCGTGGGTATAAAGGGGAAGGTCCCAGCACAGCTCCCCACTCAGCCCTCCTGCCCTGCCCACACGAGGAGCCCTGGGCACCATGAGGGGCACGGTGCTGGCACTGGCCTGCCTCGCTGTCCTGCTGGTGGCACAGGGAGGACAGGGCGATGGGACCACCGTGAGGCTGTGCGGGAGGGACTTTGTCAGGGCTGTCGTGTTCACCTGCGGCGGCTCACGCTGGAGGAGGCACCTGCCTGCTTATCCCTCCCTGCTGGGTGAGTACCAACTGGAGCATCACTGCACCATCCAGCTCCAGGGGACATGGAAGCAGCACATCCCTGTGCCTTGGGAGCCCTGCACTCCCCTGTGCTGGGACACAGCGAGCCAAGCACTGCAGCTCCAAGTGCTCTCTCTCCTTGCAGCTTGCCTGCCTTAGCTTCCTGGGCTATTTTGCTAAAGCAAAATCATTCAGATCAAGCTCTTTTTCACCTGAGGAACAGGAGTGAAGCTGAGGCTGTCACTGAATATCTCTCTGCTATCCCATTTCAAGTGCCAGTGATGATGAGCTTTGCTTCAGGCAGTGCAAGTGTCTTACTGCTTCTTGCATTTCCCCCCTAGAAACCAGAAACTTTATCACAACTTAAGAATATTATAATTAAAGCATGCTGAATATTTACTCTGCAGCTTAAGTACCTTCACATGCTGTCATATATATTTATACTTATCAGCCCATTTTGGGATAGCCAGAAAATTCAGCCATTACACCGCTGCCAGAAATTTGCACCCTGACAGATCGAAATAAACAGAAAACAAGAAAATGACTGAGGCAGATGACAGGAGCAGAGACTTTCTGCACTTCCCAATCTGCACTTTTGGAAAATTCTCTCTGTAGCAGCAGTTCTAAAACAAATACAAAAAGTGATGCCACCCATAAGCCCCTCCCCAAGAGCATGTTGAAGAATCCCTTCTGCTCAGCTAAGGGAGAGAACTACGACACCTTTCCAGCCTCCATGAGGCCATGCCTGGCTGTACTGAGGTGTTTAAAATGCAGCTGAATTGCAAGTCTAATTAAAGTGGGGTAGGTGATGTCTCAGTGCAAAACCTGCATTTGAGGAAGCTCAGGCAGGTCCAGCCTCATGTGCTGGTCAGGTGTCACTGACACATCTGACCACAGCTTTTCCTTGGGAAGCAAATCTATCAGTGTAAGACTGACAGGGCAACACAGGACACTCTTAAATATAAATCCATGGACTCCTGGGTTTTTAAACACATTGCTCACAGACTGTTTAAGGGAGAAGTCAGTGATCTGCTCCATGCCCCATTAGAAACATGGAGGGTAACACCATCAGCTCCCTGGCTGGAGGTTGGTCTGTCTTTCTAGGAAAGACAAATGCTCTAAATTACTATGGCTTTAAACTTTTACCTTCCAATTTTTATGTGACAGAGAGTGAAAATCCCCAGCCTTTCCCTGGTGACACCGACCCCTCAACCTACACAGACCCGAGCCTGGGGACCGACCACGAAGAAAGCCACAAGGTCAAGGCCAAGCCAGAGCAAGACCTGCAGCACCACCCCAGCGAAATGTCTGTGCTGAGCAAGCGGGAGGCAGCCAAGCTGCTCCCCACATCCTGCTGCACCCTGGGCTGCAGCAGGAGGGAGATCAGCTCCCTGTGCTGACACGGGGCTGCTGAGCCTCAGTTCCAGCTTCCACGCATTAAAAGAGTCATGACCTAACCCACAGTCAGTGCAGTGGTGTTCTTTAATTGCAGCGTTACCCTTTGGAGTGCTCAATGCCACAGTGCACACCAGCGAGTGGCTGCAGTGACACTTCAGCTTGCCTGGATTTCACAGTGGTTTAGAGTTAAGCTTAGTCATGACTACAAGTATTTCTAGCCAGCTTACTACTGTTCTAGTTTCAGCTTTGTATGTAAAATAGAGGAAGCAATTTATGGTTCCTTTGTGCTCTTGCTCAGGGAAATCCAACAGCAGGCTTTGGCTGGTAGCAAAAAGTCTGGTTTCAGAAGCAGAGCAACGCACAGAAAGCTGTGCCACCCTGTAAGGCTGCCCAGAGCCCACCCCAGGGAGGGGGACGGTGGCACCAGGTCAGACCTGGGACCAGCAGCACCAGCCCCAAAACTGGGCAGGCATTCCTGGTGCCCCATCTGTGTCCTCACAGCATCCAAGGGGACTGTGTGTCCCTGCAGCTCCCCATGGCTCCCACAGGGTCCCCATGTCCCCTTACATCCCCCACAGGGTCCCCATGTCCCCTTACATCCCCAACAGGGTCCCCATGTCCCCTTACATCCCCAACAGGGTCCCCATGTCCCCTTACATCCCCCACAGGTGCCAGTGTCCCCTTACATCCCCCACAGGGTCCCCATGT
>JAWWEE010000004.1:1040437-1061616 GCA_035221455.1 Xenops minutus
TCCTTTTTTGTTACCCCCCCCCCCCCCCCGTGGATTTTGGTTTTTTTGGTGGTTTTGGGTTTGGTTTGGTTTTTTTTTTTTGGGGGGGTGTTTTTTTTGTTTGGCTACAGTAGAAGAGGCTTGTCGGCTCATGCGCTCCGTCAGTGTGTCAAACATGCCGTGTCCTCCTCGCCGCCGGCATTCCCGGTGGGATGCTGCTCCGCATGCCCGGGGACAGGGAAAACACGGTGCTCTCGGCTGCATTTCAGGACAAAACACTCGCTGCTAACCGGACACACACACACAGAGCAGCAGCTGCCTGGCTGGAACCTTCCCTCTCTCTCACCGCCACCTGGACAAGGGGTACCGCTGAATAACTCGGGGTAAGGGCAGGGTGTGCGGGGGTGTGGAATGAACCCTTTTGGAATTCGGGAGGTGACAGCCTCCCAGCTCCGAGTCCTTTTGGTCACTGAGAAACTGTCATGCAAGGTGCTGCGAGGCGGGGTGTCTGGAGAGCTCCCTGCCAGTACAGTACCTGCCGGCGTTTCACTGCGCCTTTCAAACGCGGGCAGTTTGGCAATAAAAGCATCATCCTCTGATAACATCAAGCAGAAGAAACGCAAAGGAAAGAAAAGAAAAAAAAGGAAAGAAAGAAAAAAAAACAAACACAAAGAATGAAAACACGGATCCCAAGTGAAACCGAGCAGCGCGTTGTATCGACGGAGAGACGAGAGAGGGGTCGAACGAGAGAAAGGAGCGAAGGGGCGCTGACACAGGAGTCACAGCTTCTTTCTTTGCCATGAATTATTCAGACTGACATGCAACCACGAGGAAAGCACACCAGAGCAGCACGGAGGACACGGAAATGGAGCAACCCTTCACATGCTCTTGGACAAACTCCGTTGGACTTTGTCACAGGGAACAGGAGACGGGGAGAGTGTTGGAGACGGACCCTGGAGCGAGCACAGGGCTACAGGCAGCCCCAGCTGGGTCGGGGTGTCCCAGCCCCCCCGGACCCCACAGTGGTCCCCAACCCGCCCATCCCCACACACCTTCCACCTCAGTTTTTCCTCTTCCTGCAAACAAACCCAGGAATTAGAAGCGCTCCCTCCTTCACTATGGGTTTTCATGGATGCTCGCCCAGCATCGGTGCCCACCCTCACCCTGAATAAAGAGATACTTGGACTTTCCCCGAGTGGGTCCCAAACCCACCTGCCCCTGCCTGTCCCCCATCTGGCTTTGCCCAAGCCAAATCCTGGCAACACGGCACCTGCCGCTTGGTTTAGGTGGGATCTCAGGGAAAGGCTCTTCCCCCAGAGGGTGGTGGGCACTGCCCAGGCTGCCCAGGGCAGTGGGCACAGCCCCAAGGCTGCCAGAGCTGCAGGAGGGTTTGGATAACTCTCAGAGACAGGGTGGGATTGCTGGAGTGCCCTGGGCAGGGCCAGGGGTTGGATCAATGATCCCGATGGGTCCCTTCCAGCTCAGGATATTCTATGATTCATTGATTTGATTTGCAGAGAGCTGGAAGTGCAACACCTGTAATCTGGGATGCTCCTCCTGGCTGTCCCATTTGGAGTTCTCCAGAGCCCTGATTTCGGTTCCCTCACAAGGAAAGCCCCCACGGAGGGGGTGGGAGATGCTGGGGCCGCTGGCACAGCTTCTCACCCCCCCAGCAATGCCATCCCCACTGCTCAGTGTGGACAGCTCATGAAAAACATCAAGCAGTAGTTTTTGTTCACAAAAACACATGCATTAGAGAGAAAAAGAGAAATTTAAACGAGAGCCTAAGGGACCTGCTCAGCCAGCAGGACCAGCACCAGCCCTCTCCCATCACCCCTTCCCCACCTTCCTGCAACCCCCATGACCATCCCTGTCCTCAGCCTGGCTGGTACCCCCCACCAAAAACTGTGATCCCGGGTGCCCTGTGGCTACTGTGCCCCGTGCCAATCCCACTGCCATCGGTGGGGGACAGTGGGCACGGACAGGACCAACACACTGGGAATGCTCAGGGCTGGCTGCCCCTTTCTCCAGGTGTTTTCTCCAGGTGTTTTCTGCAGTGACACGCTGTGACAGTGACCAACAACCGGCGGACAGGTACAGGCGCCTACGACACCTCGAGAGTGAAGCAAACAACAGGATGGAGACGCAGGTCAGAGACTCCAGCAAACCCATGGGGAGGTCTCGGTGCCACCAGCACCAAGGGGACAGCACCTGGCACACAGCTCAGGACACGCCAGCACCTTCCAGCCACTACATGTGGCGATGCCACCACCCCTGAGGTGACAGCCGGTGACAAATGCCACAGCCAGGCCGGCAGCTGAGCACGCACCAATGCCAGTCAGGCTGGGTTTTCAGGGGGTTGGAGAGATGAGGAAAAGGAGGAAGGTGAGCCTGGAAAAGATGGAGCTGCGGGAAGCGAGGGGCCACGGGGCTGGCAGCCAGGTGGGGTGGCAGGGATGGCAAGGAGGGAGCGCTGGCAGCCAGGACAGAGGGGACCAGGGGGGACAGAGGGGATGGAGGAGGGAGGCACAGGGGGACCCAGTGCCTGGGGCCTGGGAGCTGCCAGCCAGACTGTATTCCCACTTCTTGTCTCAGGCACCACGGCAAAGCCCGTGTTTTTCAGGCCATTCCTCCAAAAGAAAACCACAGCACTGTGTTCTGCCCTAGGACGTGCCAAGCTAATGGTTTGGAAGAGCTTTTTCCAAGACCCCATTTCCCACTACCACGTTGAGGGAAAGTGTGAAATTAAGATGTCCAAAGAGATTTCAATTGTCTCCTGGATCCCAAGGTCTGGCTTCCAGCCTCCCTCACCTCCAGGCCCAAGCATCCCCTGCAAAAAAAATCTCATTTTGCCCAAATTTACAGACCATAATTACATTTTGTATTATATTTCCCTTGGTGATAACCTCAATTTTCACCAAATGCCCATTTCCCACAACATTTGGAGCTTCCCCAAAGCTTCCCTAACAGCATCACCCTCCTGATCCATCACTCCCCCTCAAATCCCATTTTGCATTTAAAAAAACCTGATGAAAACTAAGGAATATGAACCCAAAGAACAACCTAGCAAATGAAAAGGCTTCAGGAATCATTTCAGGACGTTCAGAGATAGGAAAGGTGAAAGAACAGCAGAGCTGTATGATTTTACCAACGGTGGGAGTGGTGGCTGCACTCAGGGAATTGGTGGAAGATATGGAAGAAGTACTTTCAGCACGGGCTAAAGGTGCTATCGGAGGAGGGCTGGATGAGTGGATAGGAGGGCTAAAAGGCCTGGACTGTAGAGAAACATAAAATAACACGAGGTTAAAGAAAACAGAAACATTTGCATCAAACAAACAAGCTTTTCCCTGAAGCTGTGACCCTGAGGAACCCCCAGCCAGCCACTCTGCTGGCATCTAGGGGAATAAAGGGAATTATTTAGTCCTTTTAGTGCCAATAGCACTTTGGTCTAAACCAAGAAAAATGGGAGATGATTCCCACCATCCCGTGGGTCTGGGTGTTTGAAGTCCCCATTTTCACTGAGGACAGGAGCTCCAGAGGCTGTAGGATGGATGGAATGGGCTCAGCATTGGGAAGGGAGTGGTGCCAGCTCACCAGGGAGCAGCTCATCAGGTCATTATAGATCCTTTAAGGATCATTTGATAGTCAAACCCTCAATCCAAAACCTCTCCCAACCTACCTGCAGCAGCCTGGGGTGGCAGCAAAGAATGGGACCCCCCAAAGATTGCTGCATCCCCCCAAGCCAGCTGGATCCACCCTGCCTCACCCCCAAACCCTTCCCATAGGCTCACTCCTGTCTCAGTCTGCTCTCTGCCTTTGCCACATCTGCAGGCCGTGGTTTGCCAGCACTTGGCATCTCCAGGCTGGCAGAGCACAGGCACTTACAGCCCTTCCCACGTGGAATTTACCCCAGTGGACAAATCCTAGAAAACCCAAACCCCATCACTGGTCACCTGGCTCTGTTATCCATGTCAGCACTAGGAATGCCACCCAGCACCCCCAGCACCCCCCACTTCCCAAAACCTACCACGTCTGCGACGGGGGGTTTGCCAGGGGGCAGCTTGGGTCGGGAGGGGGGTCGTGGGGGTGGTGGTGGGGGGGTGCCACAGCTGGCCAGCGGTGTCCCAGGGCGTGCTGGTGACGAGGAACCTGCAACAAACGGGAGCTGTGAGCACCCCACGGGCTGTGCCCCCAGGGCTGCCCACCCCACACACACCCATGGGTGCCCATGCATGCCCCACATGAGCTCCCGAGGTCACCAGCAGCTTTACAGGGCACAAGAGCATGCCAGGATTGCTGATGTGGATGAATTCCTCACAGAGCTGCCCAATATCCAGATCCCTTGGCAAGGAGCACTGGGCAAAATCGTTCTCACAGGAGACTTGTGGTTCTCCCAAAAAACAGAGGTAGGCAGGAGAAATACGGTGCTGAAGCCCTGCAGCAGCTGGTGCCACTGCTCTAGGGGTGACACAGCTGGTGAACAGGGTCGGGAATTAGGGGCAAAGCCTTGTCCCAGCAAAGAGAGAGGGGGGAAGAGGAAGGTTATGAGTTTTGCTGGAGTGCAATGTCTTCCCAGCCCTCTGGAAGAGCCTCACAGAACAAGGGGTGCTGATCTCAGGGCCCCAGCAGCTGCTGCCCTGCTGTGAACTTTGTAATCAGATGAAATTTTAACTGATGCTTCACAGAAGTTCCAGGAGAGTGTTTTGCTCCATGCACAGAGGTTTCTTCCAGGAGAACTCCAGCAGCTCCAGGCTTAGTTCAGACTTGCTAAGAGCTTTGCCTTTATTTTTCCCACTTACAAGAGAATAATTTCCTAAGTTTTTTGAGTGATAGCTCAGATTAAGGAGAGATCAAAGCTGGATCTACAGAAATGAGACCAAGAATTAAAGGACAGGAGGCTAAGCCAAGACAGGGGCTTGTTTACAGGTAGTAAATTCCAGTCATCCAAAATTCAACCCATTTTTGTTTAAACTCATAATTTGGGAACCAAAGTCTGAGTTTTTCCTTCCTTATCTCAAGAAAAGCCTGACAAAATAGGAATTACTCAGGAAAAGTAACCTTGGAGCACTGAATGAGTGTCACAGGATGGAGTCTTTGACAGTGTTCTGTTACCCCCAGGTAGCCAAAGCCCTGCCAGACATCAGAATAGAGATTTTCTACCCCAAGAAACTGTGGCAGCACATGGAAACCATCATGAGACCAGAAGCCTGCTGGACTTGGAGCAACCTGTTCTGGTGGAAAGGGGGGGTTGGAACAAGATGAGCTTTGAGATCCTGTCCACCCCAAACCATTCCACGCTGACTCTCCACCAGCCTCCAGCCCCAACCCAGTGACACCCACAAACCCAGGTGGTTCCTGTGCCATGTGAAGGTGGGAGGGCATCCAGGAACTGGACAACCCCAGGATCAAATGCAGCACCAGGGCCCTTGGAAAGGTGGAGAGGAGTGTGAGGGATGCAGCTTTTGGAATACTGGCACAGTTTTTCTGTTGGTATGTCAACACTCTGCATTTTCCAGCTTGCTGCAGTGGGATGCAAGGCAGTCCAGGCTGAGACAGAAGGCAATTCCTGCAGAGGAGACGTGGATCTTCTTGGCCAGGCAGCACTGCCTTGCTGAGCAGGGTTCCTCCAGCCATCCATCCATCCATGCCCACATGGGGAGCCCTTGGCACATCCCCAGCCTCTGGCTCTTGACTCAGACCAGGCAGTTACTCAGTTGGAAGAATCAGGAGGAAGAAACTTGCTGTTTCCTGCTGCCCAGCTCCAGAAGTCCCAGCTCCAACCACTGCCAGCCCCCACACAGACCCCCACCCTCCCAGCACAGAGAAGCCACCAGCACTGAAGCAAAGCCACATTTGCAGCGCCAGCCATACCCAGGGGGACACCCCCAGCAGCCCCCACACCCCTCCCATGGAGGTGACAATCCCCAAAGCAATGACACAGCTTCCAAGCTCCCCCAAGGCTGGTGACAGATGTCAGGGCTCGGGGGCTGCACACCCAACACCCCTCACCTCCCACCACCACCCATATGGGTGGAGGTTCCTCAGGGCTCTGCAGGGGTTATCCCCTCCAAAATCACTTCTGGGGGATGCAGGATGGCAGCACAGGGGCTGAATTGATGCACTAAGTGCCCTAAAATAACAGGCTCATCCCCACCAGCACCACGGCAAAGTGTGCCTCGGCTGACCTGCACCAAGCCCTAATGGGCACAGACATTTATAATTAATACTAATAATTTATAATTAAGCAGGCAGGCAGCACATTCCAGACAGACCTATCAGGAGAGGTTCCCCCTAGAAGACATTTCCCCTGGGTACCCCCTCTCAGAGCCAAGAAGGGCCGAGCACTGCTCAGCCCTGTGCCACCTCCGAGGTGGGCACTACGTGGCTGGCACAGTGTGTGCTGACCATCTAAGGGCCCTGGAGCTGAGGTTGGCTCAGATTAATCACCTCAACCATTTCCACCCCTCTGTTCACTCCGAAACCCACCCCAGCACCATCACCCCCCCTCCCCAAACCCCGTGCACAGCAGAGGTGGGACGGGACAAAACCCTCGCAGCCCCATCCATCCCACCGTGGGGAGGGGGAAACACGCAGCGAGGAGCAGGGGGAGGACCAGACGATGGACGTGGGAGCAAACAGGCACAGCCAGGAGAGCTCAGGTTCTCCCCGAGGGCGAGCACGTACCGCTGGTGCTGCCCGGGCCGGGCGATGAGACCACCGTGCGGTAGGTGGGAGGCGGAGGGGGCGGCGGGGTCGCTCTCTGGGCCGGCCCCAAATCTTTAGGGGAAGCCAGGGGCTCCACGTTCTCCTCCTTGAGGCGGGGCTGCTCGGGAGCCTTGGTGGGAAGCTCGTCGAGGTGCAGCGGCTCGGGCAGCGGGCGGCGCGGCTCGGCCGGGGCAGCCGTCGGGGATGCCGCTTTTTCGGGGGGCGTCGCCTCGGCGGGCGCGTTTGGCGGAGATTGCTCGGAAAAATTGACCCACTTGTCTTCTGCGTTTGCAGCAGCAGATTTGGGGGACGGCACGGGGCCAAAAATGCTGTCCAAGTCATTGATGGACGGGAGTTTGTCCCGTTTGGGCTCTGCTGCTGCTTGGTCCCCTCCTGTGGTCAGAGGAGGTTATTTTACACTTGGCATTAAGAGCTGCGCTATTCTCTCTCTAGGGGATCTATGCCAGCTACTTCTAGAGGAGATGCTCTAAAGGCACGTTTTCTTACAAGCTGCTGGGGAATATAATTCATGTGCAACAAAAGTTCCACATCAAGCCATGTGCAACACAGAACGAACCACACTGGGTCGAAAGGCTGGATGAGCAAACATGCACCACGAGCCAAGCCCTGCTCCTCCATCATTCATGGTCCCATATCATCCCAAAAATGACAGCCTTTGTGTGTCCTCTAAGTGACATCACGTCCTTATCACTCTGAATTATCAGCAGATATTAAACTTCTGCACTCAGCACTGGCACGCCCCACTCTATATATATTTATAAATACACACGTATAAATATATATACACATGCTGGTTTGCAGCACGGGATGCACACAGGGTGGATATATTTCGGTCACAAGCAGCAGCAGAGCAGGGGATTTCAGGGCTCTGCTCACTAACTGAGCCACCACACACCAACATTCCCATCTGACTCCATAACATGATCCATCAGCCAAGCGTTACACATCCAGGGAAGGGAGATCCTAAAACCCTCTGGGCTCCTTGTTGTCAGCATCACCCCACCCCTGCTCCCCCTGTTTGGGGGAGCCAACTGCTCTTCTGCATTTGGGATAAAGCAGAACTTTGCTCAGACAGACAGAAATAGACCTCGACCATGTGCTTTATGTGACAAGGCAGAGCCCAGCAAATGACCCAGCACACGTGGCTGGGCTTCACATTTGCTCCTGTGGATGAATCAATGGATGGAGATGGACATTGCCAGCCTGGCTGCTCCAGGAAGGAGGAAAAAAAAAAAAAATCAAGATATGGGAGCACAAATGAGATGTTGATGGATAGAGCAGTGAGGTCAGAGCAGGGCATTTCTTTGTGGCAAAGTCATTTCATCCCAAGGTGCTCTGGCTGGCCCCATGCAGTGCCCTGTCCAAAGGCCAGGAACTGTCTCCCCTCAATCACACAGCACCATGAATTATATACTTATAAGCACTTCATGTCCTCGGGCTGCATCCAACCCCTTTCCATCCCTGCCCTCAGGTTGTCCTTCATTCCCAGCACCATTCCATTGTCTCTTCCCTAGCCCAGGCTGGGGGACCAGGACAGGGGCACTTTTTCCACCTTCCCAGACAGCAGTAGGAATTTGGGGACAGGGAGTGCAGGAGCAGCTCCCTGGCACAGGCAGACACTGCCCTGTTATTCCAAAAGCACACACCATTCAGGGCTGCTCTAGGCAGTAACAGGACTCTCTATATATATATATCCCCAATTTTGAGCAGGATATTAAGGCTAATGCTGCATTGCATTTTCAGAGTGACTGATCCCAAAGGCAGGGAGGGTGGAAAAACCCATTAATTTCACCAGGATGACAACTCTGGAGGCCAAAGGCATTTTTGTCCTGCTTCTCCAGCATCACCCTGATTGCAGCATCCACAAAGCTGCAGCTGCTGCATCCCTGGAAGTGTCCAAGGCCAGGTTGGATGAGGCTTGGAGCACCCTGGGCTAGTGGAAGGTGTCCCTGCCCATGGCAGGGGGTGGAAGAAGATGAGCTTTAGGGTCCCTTCCAACCCAAACCACGCTGGGACTATGAATGCAAAGGGACGAGGATGCACAAGGATCAAATCTGTGCCCAAAACACAGCCATGGGGAACCACCTCCCCACCCAGTGCCACCCCTGGAGGCTCCAGCTCAGCCTGCCAGGATTGTGCCAGGGCACAGCCTGAGCTTTTACCTATTGCCACGGGCAGGGGGGAGCCGGTGCGGGGTGGTGTGGCCGGGATGTTCTTCGGAGGGAGCGGCGGAGGAGCTGCAAGACAGAGCAAAGAGGGGAATAAACCCACCTGCAGCATCTCAGGGAACACAGTTTTCCTGGGAATAGGGGGATAAGACAGTGATGAGGTTGCTCCAAGCCCCATCCAACCTGGCCTTGGACATTTCCAGGGATCCAGGGGCAGCCCCAGCTTCTCTGCCCACCCTGTGCCAGGGCCTGCCCACCCTCCCAGGGAAGAGTTTTTTCCCAATATTCCATCCAACCCTGCCCTCTGTTAGTGTAAAGCCATTTTTACTGAGTTTTACGAACTCTTTCTTCCCATTTTCCAAGACTCTGACTGCGCTTGCACATTTGAAGCCCCTGAATTACCATTTTAATTAAACCTGTAGCCTCTGAGGCACAGATCTGCCTCTGTGTTTCTCACGTGCCCATCCCACATGGATCCAGGATGCACAGAGGGGAGCAGGAACACTGTGGCTAATTAACCAGCACTGCTTTACAGGGGCATTGTTACAAAGCAGATGCAAATGGGATCCAAGGCCAAACCTCCTGGAGGAGGCACCGTGCTTCCATCACCAGCATCCCAGTCCCCTTGGAAGGTGGTGACATGGCCAGAGGTCACCTTGACCTTGACCAGCACCAGGGCTGGGGGTGGGTTTGACATGAAATCCACTGGGCTCATGGCTGGTGAGGGGGGAAAGGGGCAGGAAAAGGAGGAAAGGATGACTTTGCAGCTCAGGAGGAAGAAAAGCTGCAGTTGTGCAGCTGCACCAGGAAACAGGGAAAGCTGCAGTAAAACAACAGGGATCTGGGATTCTGCTGATCTTCCTTGTGTTATCCTGGAGAAGCCAGTGCTTCCAACCTTTCCAGCCAAATAATCACACCAGCAACAGGCATGATCAGGTATTCCTGGCCTCTGAGGGCAGTGTGGGGTTAACCACAGGCTCCAAAGCAGGATATTTGTCATTTCCACCCCAGAAACCCAGCTCTCATGGCAGGGACACATATCCCGAGGAGGATGTGCATCACCTCTCACATCCTGGGTGCCATCCATCCATCCATCCCTGAATACAACCCATCCATCCATCCCTCCCCCAGTCCCACTCCTCCCTCCATCCTGCAGTGCTGCAGCTCAAGTCAAGCCAGGGGGAACAAACTCCTCTAACTTCAAGTGTCTGGATAAGGAAAAGACAAATATATGACCTAATTCCTGTAAATATTAATTAAATTTTGATTGATAACCTGCACTGTCACTTACTTCCAGTTGGAAAAGGTCTCGGAAGCTTTGGGGACTCTACGTTTGTGTTGACAGGCTGGACTGAACCCCAGATCTCAGGCTGATCTAGAGCAGCTGAAAAAAATATATAAAATAAATAAATAAACTTCTTAAAGCAATGAAAAAAACAACCATCTTCTTCCAAACACCAAAACACCTTCATGTGAGGCTTGGGAAAAGAGAAACCACACAGTGACAGAAACGTCCCATTAATTAAAGACAGGGGGTTCTGCAAGAGTGGGTAATTAAAAGCTTGCCTGATTTTGAAACAGGACATGCAATTAGTTTGACACTCATGCTGCTTGACAAAGAAAACAATGCCATTGATGGATTTGGAGGCTTGTTACGTGAAGGGAAACATTGTATTAATTGTAAAAACTGTCTGGAATTTTGGGACATGCAAAAAACCCACCAGGTGTTAAAACAAAAAGATAGAATTACATTCACAGAGGTTGTAGGGGAAAAACCAGACATTTTTATACATAATTCAAATTTCTTGCATTTTTTGGGAGGGTCACACTGCAGAGAACTGCAAATAAACAAGGTTCTGATTAAGACAATTAACTGGAGTCATTAATGACAAGACATAACGAGGCTACAAGGGCAGTGGCCATTCCCTGAGAGCAGAGTCTGCTGGCTCTGGGAGAAGGAGATCTCTGGGAACAACCTGCTCCAGAGGGTGAATGGGCTTGTTTTCTGAGGAAAACAAGGCTTGCAAGATGCCTGTGCTTTGGGGAAGCTGGGGGAGGAGCAAAGTGTCTCTATGTCCAGCAAACACTGAGTCTTGGGGTGAAAAATGACATTAAAATGGCATTTTCCTGGGAATGGAGGCATTGTCCAACAGGTCCATCCAGAATCCTGCTATTTCCAAGTCCCCCCACCCTGGGCAGCATCCAGGGGCTGGGTATGCCCATGGTTTGATGGGAAAGTCAATAGCTCTGCTATTCATTAGCTGTTCTCTGTCAGGATCTGTCCCAGACCACGTAATTAACTAATTGACTTAAACACTTGCTCTGTTTCCATCTAACCCGCATTAACCCCAGGCTGGGGGCTCAGTCACCTGCCCTTTTTAGCTTTGTCTTTCTCCTTCTCTGAGAGAAATCAGGGAATTGCTTAGGTTGGAAAAGCTCTCTAAGAACATCAAGCCCAACAGAGCACTGCCAAGGCCACCAGTGACCATGTCCCCAAGTGCCACATCCACGTGGCTTTTCAATCCCATAGGGATGGGGATCCACCCCTGCCTTGGGCAGCTGTGCCAGGAATAAACAACCCTCTTCATGAAGAAATTTTCCCAATATCCAACCAAAACCTCCTTGGGCACCACTTGAGGCTGTTCCCTCTCACCCCACCACTGCCCTGCCTGCTGGCAGAGCTGGATGCTGCCAGCTGTCCCCAGGGCATGGCACAGCCTGGGGGCACTGCCAGGGGATGCCACCCATGTCCCCAACCCACCGTCCAGCTTCTGCTCCTCGAATGCAGACTCCAGGGGGGGCCCAAAGAGTGGAGCCAGCGCAGCAGGATCCTCCCCAGCCTTCTTGCTGTGGGATGACAAGCACAGAGGAGTCATTCAGGTTTGTGCTCAAACAGGTGTTTGAAGAAACTACAGCTATTTTCAGGGAGTGTTTGTGTGTCAGACTAACAAGGACCTGGGCAAACACAGGGGTTTGGGCAGTGAAAAGGAGAGTGGCAGCACTGTGGTGTCACCCCTGCAGCATTACAGCAGCTGCTGGGACAACTCAAGTCACTTAAAAATTAGTCAAAACTGCATGGAAAAAGGACTAAAACAATAGTCAAGGTCAGGATCACACTCTGATCCAACACACCTTGAGCTGCACCCTATGACTGCCCAGGGCACATTCCCAGTGAGACTTGGCTTTACTCCAGACAAACTGGTGTGTTTGCTTTTCTAAATCAGTATTTTGCCTTCTTAAATCAAGTTATCCCCCCAGCACGAGGTTTGCCAGCTCTCCCTACTGATCAGCACTGGAAGGGGCTCCAAAGCCTCCCTGGAGCCTTCTCCAGAATCCAACAAAGAGCCCATGGACCCACATTTCTATGCCTCTTGCATCCTGCATTTTCTCAGCACATTTAAAGCCAAGCACAGATCTTCAGCTGTCCCATGAGCCTAAAAGGTTATAACAGTGATGTTTCTGCAGTGGTGCCTTTGATGGGCCAAACTGGAGCAGCCCAGTTTGCTCATGGGCTGGCAATAGTTGTAGGGCAGCAAATACCCAGGGATTTTGCTCTTTATTCTGAGTTTGCCCTCCCTAATACAGATGATAAAGGATCAAAACCTGCAGAGAACACATTAAGCACAATGCCAAGGTGCACCTGCCCATGGAATGTTCAAAACTCCCATTGGGCTGATGTGGCTGGATGGGGATGTGTTGGATAATCCCTCTGAGGGGCTCTGCACTGACCTGGCAGGGTCTGGTGTTGGTGTGGAGCGCCGGGGCCGTGTGATCTCCTCACCTGTGGCACAGGACACAGAGCACAGGGTGAGAGCCACCCCCTGCCCACTCCTCAGCATCCCCCCCAGCCCCTGTGCTGCCAGGGGGGCTCCCACCCACAGTGCCACCAGCATGGCACACGTCCCACCCCAGGAAATAACCTGCTTTTTAATTCTGATTTATTTCTGTAGAGAACTAAAGCAGGGAGCTGCACTGCTAGAGCACACTCCAGCTACCCCAAGGATGTCCCACATGGCATTTCAAGGGAAACCTTTGGGTGCTGCTGGGACCACTTTAAACCAGAACTTCCCCATTCCCTCTTTTCCCTCCCCTCAATCTCCAAAACACCTCCAACCAGCTGCACTGACTGTTCTTCCAGGCTGCTGGAGATACTTACTGGATAAATTCCTTTTAATCGTCCCCTGGAAGTAGAAACAGAGAGGTAAGTGGGATGCACAGGGACATGGGCAGTTGTCACCCCAGGAGCAAAGCAGCCCAGCAGATGTGGCAGGAATTGTCTAAGGGGACATTTACTGTGTGTGGCTGAAATGCAGGGAGCAGAAAAACCCTGCCATGAGGATTCTGAGCCATGGGGAAATGCAGGGAGCAGAAAAACCCTGCCATGAGGATTCTGAGCCATGGGGAGCCATCACTGGCAGCTCTGCCATTGGAGCCATCCCAGCTGCCACCAGTGTCTTGGGGGGGGTCACTCACCCCCCCAGCCCTTTAGAACCAGCATAAACCCAAAGTGCTCATGTTTGATGCTGCAAATCAATCTAATAATGTGTTCCAGTAATTGAAATCCTTGCTCTTGCCACATCACACACAACCCCACATACAGTAATCTATCCCTCTAAGATCAAGTCCAACCATCCCCCCCAGCACTGCCAAGGCCACCACTGACCCATGTCCCCAAGTGCCACATCCACAGGGCTTTTCAACTCCTCCAGGGATGTGACTCCACCACTGCCTTTGGAAGCTGGTTCCAAAGCCAAATCCCCTCCAAACACAGGAATTGGAGCTGTGCAGCAGAGAGGGACAGCAGGGACACCCCAGGACCACAAGCAGGATCTCCAGGGCATTACAAGGATGCAGGCTGAGCCTTGGAGAACACCCATCACTGAGGTTCCCTTTGCATTACCAAGGGCAGACAAGGTCCCACCATCACCTGGGGTCACACAACGGGGTGGGGTCATGGCAGTGGCACCCAGTGCCCACCCCCTGTGCCCCCCATGCCCCCATTCCCAGGAGAGGGGCAGAGTCGAGGAGTGAGTTCTTACCGGGCTGCGCCGCTGCGGTCAGCGAGAGGGAAGAGAGAAGAGACACCTGGTCAGAGAGTGACAGGTCAGCACCCCAAGGCCCCCAGAGCCCATCACACCCTCCCACCACGTGGGATCCTCCTCCACACAGCCCCCTCCTGGAGCACAACACCTCGTGGGTCACCCAGAGGGGACCCAAACCCTGAAAATGAGGTGAGTTTCCCTCTTTTGGGCTCAGAACAGTTGGAAGCTCAGCCCTCTTGGGGAAACCAACCCTGCTGCACACAGAGGTGATGGACCACTGGTGGCTTTTCTGCCTTCTCAGACCTTTGGAGGTGCCACAATCCATGCCCAGATAAAGCCCTGCCCTTACATCTTGTCCAAACACCAGCTCTTCCACCCAAACTACACCCCAGACTGTACATTCAAAGCAAAGACAGCTTAACTCTATTTTTAAATGCTCTAAGTCAACGATAAAGGAAATTAAACATCATTCTAGAAGGGCAGGATTTGTTATTTGCATTTTCCATTTCAGCTCTAGAGATGTGCAGAACAAGGACTGTGCAACCAGAGGACACAAGGCTGGGTTAAAGTATCACAGGAGATAAAAAACTGTGTTTCTTACCGGACTTTTCCTCTAAAAGAAGGCAGAGAGAGAAAAAAAAGAATGAGAATATCAGACACTTTCTCTAAAGGGTAACAGAGAAATTAAAGATTTATCTTATGACCAAAGCATCAGGTTAAAGGCACAGCAAAGCAGAGGGTCATGAGTGCACCAGGCAGGTTGTCACCCATCCAGGTGGGAGACTGGAAGGAAAGAGAGCATATGGAAATATAAAACCTGTGGCTGAGCCATCTTATGGAAAGAATTCACTTGTGTTATCATTAACAGGCCCCACTGGCTACAGACCACAGCCATTCCCAGCCTGCTTCATTCCTTGGAGGGGTCTCTGGGGGAGAAAAGTCAAACCCACCAGTTTTACCCCTGTAAGAGCTTAAATTTAAGGCTGTCACTCATCATCACTACCCAGTCACTGGTTTTTCCACAGTCCCCTCTCCCAGGGCTGACTTTTCATGGAGCAAAGGGCAAAGCCAGCTGGGAGGGTTGAAGGATGCCAGTGGGGCACGTGGCACGGGCAGGTTGTGCCACCACCTGTGATCTTCTGCACCAGAAACACACCTGGAGCTGTTGGGCTTCAGGCAGAGGGTGCAGTGACACCAGTTTACACCAGTATCTTCAGTTTGCTCCTTGCTCCCCAGTTTAGGCACCAGAACTCACATCCCAAAGCTCTGGGGAGGACACGGCATGGAGTGACTATGAACCTGACAAAGGCTGCCCTTGGATCCCTGGAAGTGTCCAAGGACAGGTTGGAGCACCCTGGGCTGGTGGGAGGTGTCCCTGCCCATGGCAGGGGTGGCATTGGGTGGGCTTTAATGTCCCTCCCAACCCAAACCAGTCTGGGATTTCATGGTCTCCCACCCCACCTCTCTCTTCCAGGATGGATGTGATGCCAGAACAGGACTTTGCAGCCGGTTTGAGAGGAGACAAGCCCAGGACAAGGACCTGGCAGCCAAGCATGGAACTCCTGTGGATGCAAAGCTCCTCCAGCCAGCTCCTGCCCAGGGCCCTGGTGCTTTCCTGGATGGTGAGGGCAGTGCCAAGTGCCAGGATCCTGCTGGGATCCAGAGAGCTGGGAGCACCCAGCAGTGACCCCACTGCCCTCCCCATCTGCACCCCTTGGCTCCACACACCGGATTTTGGATCCCCACGTGGGAAAGCAGCGTGGATCCTTCTGTCCAGCCTGGCACAGGGCTTTTCCCTGAGCATGTCTGTGCTGCTCTGCAGGGAGGAACCAGCTCCAGCCCAGGCTGAGCTCTGCCAAGGACAGGGATCATCCCATGGCGTGGCACCGTGTCCCAAAAGCACCCCAAGCCTTCAGACCACCTCCCAAAATCCTTTCCTCAATTATGACAATCCCCCCCCACCCCAAGCCTCAGTAGGAAAAGCACTACAGAAAAGAAGAGATAAAAATCCTATTTAGCAAAAGGCACATTCTGTAGGAATTGGGTTTTCCTGGAGAAGGGGAAGCACAGAAGGGCTGCTGATCACAACAGCCCAACCCTCCTGGGGCAGTGCAAAGCTCCTCCAGCATGGCATCAATGAGAATGAAAACCACCAAGGAACTTGGGGCTGCCACGAGCTCAGTGTAACCACCCAGTGATTTCTTAATCAATCAGAAAAGTCCAGACTGGTTCAGGAGGGACCTTAAAGCTCATGTTGTTCCCACCCTACTGCCATGGGCAGGGGCACCTTCCAAACCTGCAGCATCCCTGCAAGGAATGCAGAAATCTGAGCACCAAACAGCCACGGCCCCTTAAATAAGTTCTTAGTCCTTTCCTTATCCTATTTTTAAAACATTACACTTTTCCCTCTCTCCTCCCAAAAATAACATTGTCACCTACATCAGAGACACACACACGTGCAACAAAACGCTGGGGTCATCACTCTGCAAACCCAAAATTTGCTTGGTTCCACAAGAAATTATTCCTATATTTAGTATAATTATCTTGCAATCATTATTTGCCTGTTTGGCAAATAATTGCCAGTCTCAAACTCTCCCATTTTGCTGCATTTGCTGCTTTATTATTATTGTTTTAATTGTTGGGTTTGGGGTTGTTTTCCCCCCTTTTTTTCTACACTTCTCAAAGCATCCAACTGCAATTTCTTACCCCTGAATGCCACCAGACAGAAAAGGAAAAAGAAATAAAATACACTGATTTTCTTTCATCTTTGCTTCGGGTTTGAGATTCATTCACACTTTGGGATACAGGTTATTTATAAATCATGGGAAGCTTTGTCTGAAAAGACATTAAAGCCCACACTAAAAACCATTGAAAGACCAAAAATCCCATCTTTTCACAGCTGGACAGATTGGGTTGAGACAACAGAAATCTTAACAAGCCTTAGGAAAAGCAGAGGGTCATGGTGTTTTTATCAGGAGGGATGACCTTTCCTTCCTAGAACCTGGATTCATCCCCAGGGTGAGAAATGCCCCTCTGACATCCCATGGCAGTGGGAAAAACCCCACAGATACTTTCCTTGTCCCTGGCAATCAGGACAAGACCCTTCTGGATTTATGTCCTGCATGACATGAAAAATGAGGCAAAGGGCAAAGATAAGGAATAGCACATCCTGATCTCAGCTGCCCACCCTAAACCTCCCCTGACTCAGCTCAGCCATTCCCTTGGGTTTATTGCTTAGATGTTTCACTTCAGAGCTTATATTTATTGACAGGATGGGATCAACCCAAAGCATGATGTCAAGCCACAACAGTGTGATGGGAATAGACACAGTTCATACATCTCACTCCCAGGCATTTCTAAAGGCATTCAAAAGCCTACAGTAGAACCTTCTTTCTCTTTCCCTCCTCCACAATTTAACTGGGAAATTCTTGTGCCCTCCTCACAGACCCATTTTCATCATCTACCTCCTGACCTGAGTCCCAAATCCCAGCCTGAGACCTCAGCAAAAAGCTGCACTTGAACATCCCATTCGTTCCCTTTGTTCTGTGTTGCAGGAGGGCAAAAAAATAACATTAAACTGGTTGGAATCTGGAACTCTCCTGCCTTGAGTGACTGCAACTCAAGCAGCCAGAACTCCTCCAAAATGCCCTCTCACCCAGGCAAGACAAGAAGCTCCACCACAACATTTCATGGAGCACCAGAATGGAAGGGAAGAGCTCCCCATATGCTTGGGATGAGCCCTGTGGAGCAACACTGCTCTTGGACCTGCAGAAGAGGGGGAAGCAGAGAGGACTCACCACGGGGGATGGAGAAAGTGCAATGTTGCCTATGGAAGCCTTCAGCTCATCCACAGTGGCTGCACTCCTCAGGACATCTTTGGCCTGCAGGGGCTTGATCTTGATGTTGAACTTCTTGTGTGCCTCCTCCTCCTCCTCCGACTCACTGGAGGAGTAGAAGTGCTTTCCTTTGGTAGGTAGAGCACAGTTAAAGAATGTTCCCTTCTGCTGCTTGGTCACCCCAAGGCTCCAACCTCCCTGGAGAGCAGGAGTTATCCCCCAAATACCCAAGGGCAGGAGGGAACCCTCCCTGCTGTGCCCATCACTGCTGTGATGGTCCACTGCCTCACCCAGGGGTGGCCACAGGACATGGCACTGGGGGTCAGGGGGATAATGCCAGCCACAGGACATGGCACTGGGGTTCAGGGGGATAATGCCAGCCACAGGACATGGCACTGGGGTTCAGGGGGATAATGCCAGCCCTGGTTTAGCCCACAGAGGGTTTGTATCCATGTTTGGATTTCATAGAATCATTTAGGTTGGAAAAGCCCTCTCAGACCACCAAGTTCAGTCATCCCCCAGCACTGCCAAGGTCACCACTGCCCATGTCCCCAAGTGCCACATCCACAGGGATTTTAAATCCCTCCAGGGCTGGACAACCCTTTCCAGGAGGGAGTTTTCCCAGAATCCCACCTGACCCTTCCCTGGCACAGCTTGAGGACACTTCCCCTTGTCCTGTCCCTGTTCCCTGGGAGCAGAGCCTGATCCCCATCCTGCCTCCTGGCAGGGAGTTGGAGAGAGCCAGAAGGTCCCCCCTGAGCCTCCTGTTCTCCAGGATAAGGATGGACAGCACAGCCTCCATGGGGCATCCCACCAGGGTATTCCCACACTCCTCACACCTCCTCATTTCATAGCTGTGGATCAAAGGCAATTAAAAATCACCTTCTGCTCTAATACCTCAGGTAATTCCCTGTAGAATTTAGTTTTAGCTGTGGAGTGACAACTCAACAGAAAAAATAGAGGAGATAAATAATGATAAATAACAATAATGAAATAAAAATAGCCCATGGCCTGTCCCTGCAGCCCAGCTCATCTTACAGTCCGTAACACAAGAGGCAAAGCTGACAATAAAGGATATAGCCTGGTTCCTCAGGTCGGATGCTGTACCCCTCCTCATCGAGCTCAGGTGAATTCTGAGTGGGAATACAGAATTAGGAATGTTAATTCCCTTCCTGAGAAGTTGGAGCAGCTCTTTCCTCCCATGGGAAGTGATGCCCAGCAAAGCCCAAGCCCCTGGGGCTTCACAGAGCAAAGGGAGCCTGTGCTGAGGCACGGCCTTCAGATTTCACAGTTCATTCTGCAGGGCTCAACTTTTGCAGGAAAACATGTTTAATTCTTGGTCATAAGCCAAGGTTTTCTCTGGGTAAACTGCAACACCCTGTGGGCCAGGACAGAGCCCCATATTTCTGGGCAGTGTTACACGATCTGATCGACCTGCAGATGTGAAATGCACATCTGGACACAACTGCCCCCCAAATATCACCCAAAAAAGGCCAAACCCAGGGTGTGACCCCACCCTGGGGTGCTGAGTGGAGGGGAAGCTCCATGGGACACTCACATATCTGTCCCAGTCGATCTCTGCATAAAATCCATTCGGGGCTCCATTGGTTTTCTTCTGCAACACATGGGAAAAGAACATTGCCATGGTTCAAGGGAAGGAAACAAAAGGACATCATAACTCGTGCCCTTGGCATGGTTGGGATGCCACAGGGGGACACCCACACGTGCACATCAGTGAGACACAACAGCATTCCCCATTTCTGGAAGGTTTCCCACCCCAGAGAGATGAAAGGGGTTGGGGTTTTTTTGAACATTCATCAGCTGAAAATGTAACATTCCTTAAGCAAAAGCAATGAAATGGCTGTTTCTCCATGTGCTGGGATGTTCCAGCCCATGGGGCCTCCAATGCTTGTCAGACAGAGGTAACACCACAACTTACTGGGAGAGAAACACCTTTCCCAGGAAGGGGGAATCCCAAAAAGGGGTTGGATTCTGTTCCCCAGCGTGTCAGGTGTTAGTGCCTCGGGTGAGGCCGAGGTGGAGAAGTGTCTGATGAGGTGTTAGTGCATGTCATGACACCAAATACACAGGTTATTGCTGCTTTAGACTGAGGGAACCTGGTTTGGAAGGAGGCTTTGGGCACCCACCACCTGGGGGACCCCTTTTTGGGTGCCCAGAGCAAACCAGTAACCACCCACAGCTCCCACCAGCAGCACTGGGGACCCACCTCAGGCTGGGCTCAGTTTTGGACACTTAAATTGGATAATCCAGTTCCCTGGGGCTGCCAGAGGGGACATCCCCACCCCAACACCCTGCCCAGGCTGTGACACAATGCACTGCCCCACGGTTGAATCCAGCTCTCTCCACATCAAACCCACCACTCTGAGATGCTGCCCAAGGAGGGAGCAGCTTCCTCAGAGGCTCCAGGGTGGAAAAAGCATCCCCTGGATCCTGTTCTGTGGGACTTGTGGATGCTGGTGCTGCCCAAGGACAGAGCAGCCTCCTTGGGGTGAAGAAATACCCTCTGGATGCTCTTCCAAGGCACTCCTGCTTTCCCCCCATCCATTTCTACCAACTCACACACATCCTGCCTGAACCTAAAGGACATTTTCCAATATTCTGGATTTCAGACCAAGGAGGACTCACTGTTTTTTTTGGTTTTAAGGGCCCTTTGGCAGCTGCAAACCGAGCTCTGTTTTCCTTACCGAGTTTTTATTTCCTCCTTCCTGTGCACTCTCAGGTTTGCTATTGCAAGATGGATCATTGGGATGAGGGCTGGGCTGCTGGAAGGGATGGGGGGGGTGGCAAAAAGAGGGTTAAAGTCTCTGGTCCTTGCTTGTTGCTTTTTTAAATACACAAAAATGAGCTACAAGGAGCTAGCAGACATTGACTGCTTGGGAAAGGAGGGCTCAGCTCTGGCTCCACCAGGATTAAGCAGTTTTTACTGGGGGGGGTCTATTCAGCAGTTGGAGGATTTGCCTCTTGGCCACTCCAGTGGCTTCAAACATCATGGGGAGAACAGGTTTTAGGAGGAAAAATTATACTTAATGCCTCCATCTCCAATTCCTCTGCCTCTAATACATTCAGTAGCTTTATTATACCCCCCAAAAAATTGCTTTTCTGCATCCTTCAGCTTGCTGGAGCACTGGAGACCCTGCTCTGCACTCCCCCTAACACAACAAGCCTCCTGGAAAACAAGAGGAGAAGCCCCAAGGTGCCTGAGCTCACCTGAGGTCCCTGTGCCCACACCTGGCCAGGAAAAGCTGCCCATGGCATTTCTGTGGCAGAGGGAACATCTCTGGGCTGTTCCCAGCATGGTCACAAAGCCATTTAGGCTGGAAAAGCCCTGCCAGCCCACCCTGTGCCCGATGCCCACCCTGTCCCCCAGCCCAGAGCTCTGAGTGCCACGGCCAGTCCTGCCTTGGGCA
>JAWWEE010000004.1:1061716-1076415 GCA_035221455.1 Xenops minutus
CGGGCCTTGGACACTTCCAGGGAGCCAGGGGCAGCCACCGCGTCTCTGGGCACCCTGTGCCAGGGCCTGCCCACCCTCCCAGCCAGGAATTCCGTCCCACTATCCCATCTCACCCTGCCCTCTGGCAGTGGGAAGCCATTCCTCCTTGTCCTGTCCCTCCATGCCTTGTCCCAAGTCCCTCTCCAGCTCTATTGGAGCCCCTTTAGGCATTGGAAGAATTTTAAGGTTTCCCCAGAGCCTCTTCACAAGATTCCTTATTCAAAGAGTATCCCCCCACGAGGGAAGGAGGCTGTGAGACCTGAGGCACCACCAGGAACATCCCACCCAAGTCTCCAGGAGCTCAGGAGGGCACAGAAGTGGGTCAGCCCATCACCCAAGCACCCAATGCCCCCACACAGACATCTCAGATGCCACTGCCTGTGGAGCTGAACCCCAAAAGGCTGCACCCCAAGATGCTCCTGGGGCCACCCCACACTGTGTTTGCACAGCCAGAGCACTGCACAGGCATCCCATATGTCCCTATGGGAGCAGGGCTGGAGCAGCCTGAGGAGAGGAGAGCTGGATGAGGCTCCTGCTTCTCCAGCAGCACTAGGAAACACGTATTATCACGAGAGACTCAACACACCAGGCTGCCCTCTGGATAGAGAAAACAGCAAAATTCCAGCATGGAAGAAGCTGTCCAGGGAAGCAACAGGAGCTGAGCACAGAACAGGCACGGAGTTCTCTGCTGGACTTCCTCCTGCCCCCACCAGCACCCAGGAAACAGCCCCATGGGGCAGCCTGCAAAATGCTCTACATCCCAAACCATCCCTGGCACGAGTAATCCCCTAATGAAGGCCATGGTACAGTCACAACAGGCTCAGAGAAGGGAAGTGGCTCCCCTAAAACCAAGCACAGCATTTTGTGGGACTGACACTGTGCAGGGCACAGGGCAGGGAGGGTGGCACCCACTCCTGTGCCACCAGCCCTGTTCAGTGCCCCCAAAAACCCACATTTTGGTAAGCAGGGCCCCTCTGCCAGGGGACAGCCAGGTGTCCCCATGGCACAGAGGTGCTGGTGGAGGGGAAACACAACAGCCACACTCAGGAGGGGTTTAACACCACCAGAGCCAGCTCTGCCTTATCCAACCCCTCTCCTGGAAGGGCAGGTAACTGGGTTGTGCCCCAGTGTTCAAAGGCAGGATGGGAATCCCACACAACCCTGGGAGCTGCTCCTGCCAGCACCGCCAAATTCCTGCTCCAATTCACCACAAATCTCACTGCAACGAGTCACCACATCCAGAAATGCCCACGTACCCACAGCCACCCAAACCCACCTCCACCAGCCTAGCAGGACGTCCCTGGAGGCTCCACACCAAAGTCCACCTTTCTCTGCTCCTCCTCTTCTTCTCAGCAACCTTGTCTGCACCAAGAGCTTCTCCTACACCCCCCTCACAGCCCTGATGAAGGGGGGCTAATCAGGTTAATCACCAACACCTCAGCACCACACCCTGATGGTAATGAGGTACCCTCGGATGAGCAGTGATGCCCCGTGATGTTCTAGGATGTTCCAGGAGGCCCCAGGATGTCCCAGGAATATTCACCCTGCCCCAAATCCAACCCTATTCCAAACATGTTTTTCCCTCGGGGTTCAGTGGCTGATTGACTACGAACAGCTTAAAAGCCCAACTGCCCTGACTGTGTGGGGGCACACACATTCCTGGGAGCACCAGGGCTTGGCTGCATCATCCTGGGATCCAAACCAGCCCAGTCCAGGTCTGGAACAGCCCAGGGCAGGTGGGAGCCCCGTTTCCCACGGGGGTGGATGCCCCCTCGGGGTGCACATCCCACTCCCCTCCCCAGCCCAGTGCCCATCACGCTGCCACTTGCTGACAGTTTCCCACCTCAGGCCGATTTTTTTCAGAAAATGGGGAGATTTCAACCCAAATATCTCAGCTGAGAATGAGGTTGTGGAAAAAAAATAATATGTAGTTTGAAAGCTGAAAATATTCTTCCCACTGTTCTGCTGCAAACCCCCTCCCAGCCCTACAAGTGCACTTTGGGGTGCTGCAGGGATTTAGCTGGGTTTTGCTGTGGAAGGACCATTCCTCAGGCATTCAGGGGCTCCTGTGGGTGAGCCCTCAGCTGCTTCACTGGCACAATGCCCACCTTGCTCAAAAGCCTGGCAGAGGGGCTGCAGGGGCACAGGTCACCCTGAGGCAGAGGGGCTTTAACAAGGGCAGGCTGGAGGGAAAGCGTTTGCCCCCAGTGGAAACCCCAAGAAGATGCTTTCCCAACCCCCTGGGAAGGGCACAGTCCTTACTGGGGTCTCCTTCACCCTTCCAGGGTGGGAGGACACCTCGTGGAGAGCCGATTTCCAAGGCATGGAAGTCCAAGCCGTGCTGTGGCTGCAGAGTGTGACCTCAACCTTTGTGACTCCACATGTGGGATGTGGTGGCAACATCATGTTTGGTCGAGCACCTGTAGATGCCCTTTGTGTGTTTGATCCTCCTGCCACCACCAACACGCCCCACATTGCCAAGGGAAAACCATTTCATCCTCCTGTGTCAACAAAAGTGTTCTCTGCATGACCTATATGGCAAAACTCCAGAAAAATGTGGGAGCTGGAGGTGGTGCTGGATGGGAGGGGGGACAAAGGAGTCGGGCAGAGGTTGGACGATGGGTCAGGGAGGGCAGGTGGGATCCCACCAGCTGCAGGTGCACGGCATCCAGGTGAAGGTGAGTCCATGAGCTCCCACGGAGCCGCAGGGAGTGATGCTGGAGCGTGTTGGAGAGGGGAGAGGGCGGGGTGCTGTGCTGGGAAACATCCACTAACAGGGCAGCACAGGCAGAGGGACTCCCAAAGGTGAGCACCAGGCCTGGGGCCACTGCCTCCAGCTGTGCGGGGTTCCAGCTGTGCGGGGTTCCAGCTGTGCGGGGTTCCAGTGTGCAAGAACCCAGCTCTGCACGGCTTCAGCTGTGCAGGCACCCACTTGTGTGGGGATCCAGCTGTGCTCAAGCACCAGCTGTGCTCAGTCCCCAGCCGTGCAGAACTCCAGCTGTGCAGGGGTCCCAGCTGTGCACCCCTGCGGCACACATGGTCCCAGCTGTGCACTGCTCCAGCTGCGCACAGCCCTGGCTGTATGGGACAAGTCCCCAGCTGTTTGGGGCCCCTCCATGACCGCTCCAGCTGTTTGGGATTCCAGCTGTGCCGCACCCCCGACTGTGTGTGTGTGTGTCCCTGCAGGGCATTCCCCATGCCCACATATCCGGGCGGGGGAGTTTTCCCAGCGCTCTGCGCTGTGCAGCGGTCCGGAGCTCAGCAGATGGAGCTGTGCAGCTGTGCATGGCCAGGATGGGGCTGTACAGATGTGCGGGCGGCACGTGCACAGCTGGCCTTGCTGTCCCCCGCGTGTCCTCCCCGGCCCAACACCCCAGCAGCCCCCAAAATTGTGCCAAAGCACAGCTGGATCAGCTGACAGGAGCAAGGAGAGCGTTTGGCCTCTCACATCACCAGCACAAGCTCTGCCCAGTTCCCAGTGTGTGAATCCCAGTGCTCCCAGCAATAAGTCACGGAAGGGGCAACCCCATAAGACCCCCAGAGTGTCCCAAGAGACCCCACTGTGGACTGCTGAGGGGGCTGCAGAGCCCATCCTGCCCCCATAACAGGGGTACATCCCACAGTGAGCCAGAGCTATGAGATCCCAAATGTCGCCAGCACTGCAATGCCAGAATGGGTGGCAGGCTCAGAGCAGGAGGACAGAAATACCCTCCAACAGAGCAGAAATTCGTGCAGCAACAGCAGGGCTGAGGGTGCCCTTGGGAAAGGGACCCCTTGGGGACAGGAAGCCCATGGGGACAGGGAGACTTTGGGAATAGGAGCCCTTGGGGATGGGCTCCTTGTGTCACTCCAGAAGGGACATTTGGGAGAGCTAGAACACCTAAACACATCTTAAACCTCATCAGCAGGGCCACAAGCTGCCCTGTCCTTCCTGGCCAGCCCCGGGTCCCACTGCTGTCCCCGCTCCAGACGGGAGTCCCGGCTCCCCTTCACACAGGGGCTCTCGATAAAATCTGCCCTTTGTGCACCAGCCCCCGGCTCCTTCCTGTTTTTGACTGCAAAACTGTCAGCACTTCACATTCTCACTTCTCTTTTTTCATCTGTAGGACTTTTAGGTGAACTCTGCACCAGTGGCACCTAAATCTCCCGGGCACTTGGCAAATCCCTGTGGCTGGATTTATGACCTGGGAAGTGCTCTGTCCTGCTGGCTGACACACATAGGGACAGAGGGCTGTGGACCAGGGACATAGAATCATGGAATCAGAATTGTTCAGGTTGGAAAAGCCTTCTGAGATCGAGTCCAGCCATTCCCAGCACTGCCAAGGCCACCACTGACCATGTCCCAAAGTGCCACAATCCCTCCAGGGATGGGGATCCACCCCTGCCCTGAGCACCTGTGCCAGGGCTGGACAACCTTTTCCATGAAGAAATTTTCCCTGTATCCAACCTAAGCCTCCCCTGATGCAACTTGAGGCCATTTCCCCCTATCCTGTCCCTTGTCCCTTCTCCAGCTCCACTGTACATCCCTGGGCAGGTGGCACCACCCACACTCATCCCTAACTCCTACGGACTGCAGGGAAAAAAAGAACATGGAAATCCAGCCCCACCCCCAGGAGCGCAGCCTGTGGGCCATGGGAAACAGCGACAAGGCTGGTTTATTATTTTATTTCTTTGCATCACGGTTTCCATGAACAACGCCGACCTCCGGGTCAGGAGTTTCCTGGCAGTGCTGGGGACTCTGCGGGACCCCTTGTCCCCAGGCAGCCAGGAGGGGCCAGCTCTGCTCCCAGTGCTCAGCCCCAGGATTGACGCCTGGGGGTGGTGGAAATCCCCCTGAAACCCCAGCTCCATGGCCTCAGCAGGAAACTATGTCCTTGGGGACAAGGGCAGCTGCCACTCGGGGGCTGCGGGTGACATCCATCACCGACACTGGCAGCGCGGAGGGGACAGGGTGTGCAAAGGTGCCCCGGGGGGCTGGAGGTCCTGAGCCCCTCCACACCATCCAGGACCTGCTGGGGGGGTTAACTGGGAGTGAGTGGGGGGACCAGCAGGGCTGGGGAGCAGGATCCAGGGGCGCTGTCCATGCGGGCTGCTCCGGAGCCGGGAGGGGACAGCGCAGCGCTCCCTCCACACCGATGTGCTCCCCGTGCTGAGCCCCTCGGCAGCTCTGGATGTGGGGACGGGGCAGCAGAGCCGAGAGGCACCATCATTCCCCCCAGGAACAAGGGGAACTGAGCCCCCAAACCACCTCACACCTGAGCTGGGCTTTCCCCCCGCCCCGTACACGGAAAGCAGAAGGGAGCTGGGTTAGTCCTGCAGGGATGGCAGCGGCCACAGGAGCGCTTTGCTTTGCCTGCTGCTGCCGCACTCCCGTGCTCCAGAGGCAGAACTGGGTCATGGGAAGGGACGGGAATAAAGCACGACAAGGCTGGATGGGAGGGGGCGTGGGCAGAGCCCCCCGTGTCAGCCCTGCACCCAGGGGCACCAGTGGGCACATCGTCACCCCCCAGCACAGCTCTGGCTGTGGGGTGGGTGGGTGTTTCACCTGCAGCCCCTGCTCTGCGGGCTGTCCTACTTAGGCACTTTCCCCACCCAGAAAGGCCGATGTTTTTCCAGCCCAATAAGCCGATTCCCATCTCTGTGCATCCCCGGGAGCCGCGGACACAGCAGGACACAGCCAGCACAGCGCCAGCGTGTGGACACGATGCGACGGGAGGCAGAGGGGAACGATTTTAAACTAAAAGAGGAGGGATTTGGATGAGAGATTAGGGGGAGATCCTTCCCTGTGAAGGTGGGCAGGCCCTGGCACAGGTTGGGCAGAGAAGCTGTGGCTGTCCCTGGATCCCTGGAAGTGTCCGAGGCCAGGTTGGAGCACCCTGGGACAGTGGAAGGTGTCCCTGCCCGTGGCAGGGGTGGCACTGGATGGGCTTTAAGGTCCCTTCCAACCCAAACCATTCTGAGATTCTATGAATTCACTGGGAAAGAGAAACCATTCTGAGATTCTGTGAATTCACTGGGAAAGGGAAATCACTACTAAACCCCTGGCAAGGTGCTGGGAGAACCCCCTGGAAGGTGCCAGTGCCAGTCACACAGTCCAAGGTGGGCTGAGGCTGAAGCCCCTTCCGCTGGGACTGGGGGATTTGCAGGACGGTGGGTTGGCAGTCCCTGGGAAGAGAGAAGTGGGATGAAGAGAGAAGAGAGGTGTGGGATGAGGGATCCACAGTGCCTTCCACGTGGCTTCACTTCAGAGCCAGCGAATGCAGGGAAAGCCCACGGAGACCACGCGGTGCCGAGGGCGGCTCTGCGTCCCCGCCGTGCCCTGCACCGCCATCGTGCCCGCCAGCAGGATGTTTTTTACTGGAAAGTCGGTTGTTTTGGGTCAGGCTGGGACATGGAAGAGGCCCGTGGGCTGTCCCGGTGCGCGGCCATCTCTTCCTGTCGGCGCCCGCCTTCCTGTCGCCAACACACCGGCCCCGCCAGGAAGGCCACGGGCTCGGCCACCACCGAGGGCAGCTGTGCCCACGAGCCACAGGAACCCTGCCCTTCCCCAGCCTGAGGCACGGCTCCCTCCGTGCCCACCGGGAATGGGATGAGGGACGGTCCAGGAGGGGCCACAGGAGGGTTCTGGGGTTTGGTTGTGGGACAGGTCTGGGGTTTGGCCACAGAAAAGTCCTGGGTTTTGGTTGTGGGAGGTCCTGGGTTTTGGCTGTGGGAAGTTCTGGGTTTGCTTGTGGGTGATTCTGGGTTTTGTCCATAGGAAGGTTCTGGGTTTTGGCTGTGGGAGGTCCTGGGTTTGGGCTGTGGGTGGTTCTGGGGTTTGGCCACAGAAAAGTCCTGGGTTTTGGTTGTAGAAGGTCCTGGGTTTTGGCTGTGGGTGGTTCTGGGGTTTGGCTGTGGGTGGTTCTGGGTTTGCTTGTGGGTGATTCTGGGTTTTGTCCATAGGAAGGTCCTGGGTTTTGGCTGTGGGTGGTTCTGGGTTTGGCCACAGAAAAGTCCTGGGTTTTGGTTGTAGAAGGTTCTGGGTTTCAGCTGCAGGAGGTTCTGGGGTTTGGCTTTGGGAGGTTCTGGGTTTCAGCCAAAAGAGAGTTCTGGGTTTCGGCTGTGGGAGGTCCTGGGTTTTGGCCAAAAGAGGGTTCTGGGTTCCAGACACAGGCACGTTCTGGGTTTGGGCCACAGGCGTGTTCTGGGTGTGGAGGGTTCCCTTTGCTGTCCCCAGCAGGGGTGACACAGCCCACGCTGACTTGCTGACGAAAGCACCACGAAGAGCCACAGGCAGGGTCATGCTTTCATTTATTCACTTCATATAAAAATCTCTTAAGAATGCATCTGAACACAATATATAATACTATAACATACATTGTGTGAAACTTTTGGAAACAATAAAATAACCACCTGGAACAATGCAGTGTTCAACAGACAAACAAACCCATTGATCATGCACAACTGTGCTATTGTCATTAACTAGTTAGTCACAAGTTGGACCAGAAAGCTTGAAACATATTTTACAAACTGAGATTGACACCGCTCACGATGCCGGACAAGCTTTGTCAGAGGAGGTTTCACAGCACAATTATTACATCAGTTCACATTTTTTTTTTTTTTTTGTCATAGAAATTCACATTGGGTTGTTCAGAAATTGGAACGTGACGTTGAAAAGCCGGCCAGCTCGTGGGGGGTGTCTTTGTTCGCCTGCCCCTCCCTCTGTGCTCGCTGCCACCCACCCTGGGGCCGGTGTCACCCCCTCCCACGGGCTGCTGCCACCCGAATGCCCTTCCTGGGTTGCGTCTGTCTCTCCAGCTATGTTCAGGTTCTTGGACTTTATGCAAATACAAAAGGTTACAAGAAAAAAAAAGGCAACTCTTATTCCGAGTTTTCTACACCGTTAACATCGCCGCCGACAGGCAATGCTAATTCATATAAATTAATAACTTACAAAACATTACAGTATATACAGGACGTAATAAATACACTGTTATAAACAGTAATGGAGGTGTTAGAGCTCGAGGCAGTGCAGGAGGAGGATGGTGGGCCTAAACCTAGAAACGTGGACGAGAGGCCAGAGAAACACAAATATCCGAGCGTGCAAATTCCAAGGAGCTGCCGAGGGGGAACGCGTGTCACACACTGCCCTACTCATGTATGTACTGCACTGTGCCATGGAAACAGCCTGCCCTCTGTCCTGCTCACCACAAACCAAACCCCCTGGAGGAGAAAACACTGTTGTTCCAAGCGAGAGAACAGAGACGGTGCACAATGGCATGAAGTGACTTAATAAAATGGGTCACCGGGGGTATTAAGTAGACAATTAAAGGTGCAGTAATGCAAACCAGAGGGTTTCCCCTTCTGTTTAGTCTGTCAAAGTGATTAACTGCAATAAAGTGACAGGTATTGCCCATGGAAAAAAAGGAAGACTGCTTCTTGTAACAGGAAGAATCAAAAAAGTATCCGTCAATTCTGAAACACTTTGTGTCGCTTTTGAATACTAAACTCGGTGTATTTAATTAATTAGAGACTCTTGAAAAGACATGAAAGTGTTTACAAAGAAGGCACACAGGTCTGCAGACAGGTGGTCGGGTGGACAGGTTTTATATGGAGAGTTATTAATCAGTAGTTTCTATCAGTCTAACTGGTATAAATTCCAAAACTAACAGTATAAAATCTCTCAGTTGTGTGTCATTGACGCCTCAGTCCCGACCCAAGCCAGCTCCAGGACAACACGATGCTCTTGGCTGACAAGGCTCAAACCACAACGTAAATCACCTGGTAATTTCCTGAGCAATCATTCACTACACGATCTTTAACCCTGACTCCAATCTCAAGTAGCTGGGAGGGTCTTTCAGCCACTGTGGGACAGAGGCTTCAGACCCCGCTGCAGGCTGTCCGTGAGACCGCTTGCATGCTCCTTAAGTGTTTAAAATCCACTCACACGGGTCCGGGACATTATGTGTCGACAGGAGACGTGTCTTCTGTCACAATCTCTATGTTTGCCTCCCTCTGGGGCTCCTCCTGCCCCGGCTCGGCCACGCAGAGTGTCTTTGTATTGCTGAAGTAGCCGAGGCTCTCGCCGTCCTTGTCCGGCCCGTCCGAGTCCTCCTCCTCCAGCGTCAGTTCAAACTGGAACTTCTCCATGAGGCCCTGGCAGTCCTGGCCCCGCTCCTCCAGTGGAGGGGACGGGCTCTGAGGTATCATGCTCTGGTACCAGTTCCTGTTGTCCTCCAGCGTGTCCAGGATGTCCTGGGCGTCGGGTTGCACCAGGTCAGCCCACGTCTCCCACAGCGGGTGGACGATGTAGTCGATGAATCCCACCTGGAAAAACAGCAACACGCACACTTAGGGCAAGGCAATGACCAGGAGCAGGTGGGTGTCTCCAAAGTTCCATTTATGGTAATGCCTCATGAGGACAAGCAAGATCCCCACTCCAGAGCAAGTCCCCAAACCAGCACAGCCTAATTGCCGACAGAATCAACCGATACCTACAGCACTGGGTGAGGCTGATGTCCCGAATCAAACCTGGCATGAAAGCTTAACTAAAAGCAGGAGCCAACAGGGAATTCAAGAGCTGGGACTGCCAATTCCATGCCTGGAAGCATGTGGGATTTTAAATATCCCTGCTCCTCTCAGATAGGATTCCCTGGCGACTGGGGACAGGTCTGGTGCATTTGTGGCCACTTTGCCCTTAGCCCAGGACACGCACTTGGCCCAGAACTGGGGATACACCAGAGCTCCCCAGACAAGCAGCCATCTGAATGTCCTGCCTTTACAGACTGAACTTCAGGCCTCAGGTGTGTTCTACTGTGGTGTGCAGTTTGTGCCTATTCTGATCTGTCTCACTTTAAATATTTCAGCTTTTCTCCTGCACTCTGCCAAAGCAGCCACTGTGTTTCTCTGCGGAGCTGGCCCAGCCAGAGCTCCTCTTGCCTTTCACTGTGTTTTGGAAGGAGCCCAGAAAGCAGGTCAGCTCATCCCAAGAATCCTCCTCCTGCACAGGGAGGAGAGGCTGCTGCTGCCTGACTCCCCTGCAGTGACGTGTCAGTGGTGGAAAGAGTGAGGGCTGTGGCTGAGTCCGTCAGTCCTTCCGCCGGCGTAAGCTCTGAGCTAAATCATCCTTCAATTGTCTGACTAAGAGAGGACGTACGTCCAGGATGGAGAAAACTCAATGGCCATAAAGAGGATTGAAATTCTTCCCTCTTGGCACAATGTGTCACTTCTCCTCGCTCCGCTGGACAAGGTTTGTGTGCAGCAGGAAAATGGCTCTCCGAGGAACCGGCCCCAGCGTGCAGATGTTTGCTTTGGAAATCACACATGGCTCCTTCAGACACAACAGGATGTCAATAGGACCATTAAAATTCAATTGTAACATACAGTGGAGGCAGCTCAAACAAAAAGGTGATGAAAATTTCCTGCAGCACATGTTCCGGAGCACTTTTAGAGGGACAAAAACCCCGGGTCTGTATGCTCAGCTCATGGCTTTGCTGCCACCCAAAATGCTCAAGGGCTCCACAGCACCGATGGGTGAAGATCACCACTCACTAATAGGGTCATTGTTTCCTTAAAAACATCCCAAATCACGGAGAAAGTGGAATAACATGGCATAACCACATGGTTCAGCACTGATCCTAAAATATTTTGATGTAAAGAGGTGACATCTCAAGCTCCAAAACACTCATGTACTCTTTTGCAATCAACTCCTTCTTTCCCTCCAGCACGGACACGCCACCTTCCTTTCTCCCTTGGCATTTCCAGGAGGGCCATTTTGTGCAGTTCCTGTCCTTTTTGCAAAGCAAAAATGCCAATTTGAAGCTTCTGTGAAGCGCATATGTGAAACAAATAATGAATTGGAGCTCACATGCGGAGCACATGAGCCTTTTCTGGCCAGGCCTGGCTGAAGGATTCATTTCTTGTTAGGTTAACAAATAAGACAGATTTTTCCAACAAAATCACCACGCGGTTGAGTGAATAATTTTGAAACCACTTGGCTTAGCCTGAGAGGACATTTGGAAATAATTATCATCAATTTTGTTACTTATTCAAGCTGAAAAACCTCAATGATGACTTGCTCGAGTCATTCAAAAACAACAACCAAGACAGCATTATATAAAAGTTGGAATATGTTTAGGCAAACATAAATTCCTGGTTTCATTACAGACTCTCTGGGTGAAATTTTATGGCCTGTACTACGCAGGTCAGAACAAAATCTGACCTTGAAACCATTCAATCTGTGAATCAGAACTAGGGATGAGCCAGTTCATCTCGAAAAATGGGGCAAATCCAGCTCCTTTTAAGGTTTGTATTGACAGCAAGGAGTATTTCTGTGACTTCACCCTGCACACAACAGCTCCAGCAGACCTCTGCCTTAACTGGACAGATCATGCACTCCTAAACTGCCCTGAATATCACTTGGCACCAACTTTTCCAGTGTCCTGAAGTGGATCTCCACTGGGAGAAGCTCCTAACCCTGCAGTTCAGTGGGGCTGGCACTGCTACAAATGTCTAACCCAGGGTACAATGTCAGGAGGTTTAGGAGGTACTAATTAAGAGAGGGTGTGAAAGCAGGGGAGTCCTGGCAGGAGGATGGGGAGAGCAGAACTGCTCTTTTCCAGCCTGGGGGAACAAAAGGAAACCAACTCTCCCTGGAAAGTGGGACACGAACAGGGCAAGATGAACAGGCGTTTGGAAAGGAGGAGACACCAAGGGGCACAGAGAGGAGCCTGAGCAGCCTCCTCAGTCTGTGTGAGCTTCAGGCACAGCTGGATGTCAGGGAGGATCAGAACCAACCCTCTGACCAGCTGGCTCTTTGCCTAACTGTGCTGGAGAAAGCAGATGAGTTTTGTCTCTGCTTTAAACCTACGAGCTCAGACAGTAAGAAGTGCAGCTCAGGGCTGCCAGTTACCTGGGATTTCTCCACCGAGGCGGTGTGTTTGTCACACATTGGACTGATTTCCATCCCTCTTTCCCTCTCCTTGTCTCCCTGCTGGAAGAACTCCTCCATGATCCTGTCCGTCCACTGCCGGTACAGCTCCAGAGACTTTGTGGGATTGCTCAAGTCTGCACAATGTACCATATTTCGGAGAACCTGCAATTACATTAATCAGAAACCCCATAAAATCAAATGGAAAAAGAGGACGGTTTCAAACTGTATCTGCTCACTTATTGCAGAACATTCAACCACAAGACTCTTTGATTATGAAACAGCCTATAAAAATATTAACATTGTTCCATCATACCACGTTAAAGACATGGACCTGCTGGAGCAAGTCCAGAGGAGGCCATGGAGATGCTGCAGGGCTGGAGCCCCTCTGCTCTGGAGCCAGGCTGGGAGAGCTGGGGGGGTCACCTGGAGAAGAGAAGGCTCCAAGGACACCTGAGAGCCCCTTGCAGAGCCTAAAGGGGCTCCAGGAGAGCTGGAGAGGGACTGGGAACAAGGCATGGAGAAAATTAATTTAATTTGAACCTTCTTCCCTGCTCTTGGAACTGGCTAACAACTTCACATGAAAACCTGAAAATGTGGAGCCTGAAGTTGTGGTTCAGGATCAGAAATTTTCATCTGGAATAAATAAAATTTTAACTAAGGAAGTTCCCAGGCTTCTGTGAGGAGGGTTTTCTTGTGGGATTTTAAGTGGGCTTTGTAGTCAGCAGTGCTGTGGGTTCCACCTTGTGACTGCAGTTGTCCCTCTGCATTGTCCCTCCAGCTGCATAAACCCTGCTTAGTGACTTGGGCTTTGTTTCTTTTTTAAAGAAAGGCACCCAGGAACTTCTGAAATACCTGAGAAGCAAAATCCAAGGTATGTTGCCTCTTTCCATTGATTGCATTTAAATTGATTCTAAGAAGTTAAAGTCAATCAGAAGGGAGAGTGGTACTTTAAATCCAGGCCCCTCTGGTTATCCTGCAATAACAGTTTTCTTTACTCAACATTTTGCTCTGATATTTCTCTCTCTTTTCCTTATTCTATTCGATAATAGTGAATAACAAATATTGAGGATTCTAATTTACAAAAATAATCTCAATATACCTAATCTTTGTACTTGATTGTAGGTGCATCAGCTTGTCTTGCCATGGTGTGTGACTGTTCCTTTTCCAGAGGGCTGTCCCCACCTGCCAGAGGATGGCAGCATTAATTAGGCTTCTGCAGCAGAAAGAAGTCCCTCTGAATGTCAGCTTCCATGCAAATCTGACTTGTTAGCTCCCCAAAAATTAGTGCAATGCTGGAGTGCCAGCTGAGTCTAACAGATAATATAATTGTGATAACACAATCCACTCATGTCCTGCTTGTGGTTTTACTCTGCCTCTTGTGGCACCCTTGGATCTAAACCAGTGGCAAGCCTGTTTCTGTAGAGGTTTAAATTGGGAAAAACCTCTTTTTTAGCTTGTTTCTGACCCTTTTTCCATTCCTTAACCAGAGAATAACTAGTGCTTGGCACAGTTATTGGTAGACTTTTATTCACGAGTGCTGCTGATTATCCAGAGGGCTTTGTTGAATTTCTGTGAGTGGAAGTTGGATTTATGGGATGTTTGGACTCCCAGCTGAGTTTCACCCTGCTCAGGTGGGTGGGAATCCTCCTGTCAGATGTGCAGGAGCTTTTTTCCAGTGGGTTGTGGGCAGTAATCAGGAGCTTCACTGATGTGTGTGCTCAGGATTTATGAATATTAGTGTTTTAACTGATAGGTTGTGGTCAGGTTTGCTGGTGTGGATGTAGGTGCTCTAGATCATCATTTCCAGTCTAAATTCCCAGTTTCTCCCTCTTTCCAGGTCCCTTTCCCACAGAGGCAGAGCCTCACAGAGCAGCTGCTGCCAACACATCTGTAGTGGTCTCTCCCCTGCTGTTTCAAAGTCCAAGTCAACCCCTCTGCCTCCCACCCCCTAAAAAAACCCAAAACCAAACAAACCAGAAACCCAAGACACCAAAAAACCTTCCTTAGAAAATTATTGAAATAATCTGAGTTAGGTGATCTCCAGTTGAGCTGGGGCTAAAGGGGATGATGGAGGTGCCTGGGACACACCCTCCCCTCCTGGCTCACCCACAACTGTGGCTGGACCCCTCTGTTGTCTGTAGATGATGGACCTGGCCCCAATGAAGAGCCTCCTGTGACAGCCATGACTCTTCCCAGCCAGGCAAGGGTGAACATGCATGCCATAACTTCACTGAAATTACTGGAATACAGGTATGTGTTTGGAAATAATGCCTGTTCCCAAAGTTGCAAGAACACGCTCCTAATTTTGAGTTGTGGTTTTTCCCCCCCTCTTCATTATATACCAAACTGTCCACAGATTCTGCTGCATTAGGGCATTTTCCCCTTTATTTCCTGTGCTCAGGAATAGGCAGATTTGGATTGCAGGGGTTTAATTATTCATTTGTAATAGCAAATATTCCACAGTAAGTCACCAAGGGGCTGAAAACCTTCAGCTGCTCTTAGTACCTTTTAAATTCTGCAATTTTCAGTAAGTCTCAGAACATCTTGTAGTAGCTAAGTGTCTCCTCAATTATTTCTTAAATGGGCCTTGTTAAGCTGGGAATGGGGAATAAAACCATGAAGGACTTGAGGGTGTTGCTGGATGAGAAGCTGGGAGAGCTGAGAATGCCCAGCCTGGAGAAGAGAAGGCTCCAGGGAGAGCTGAGAGCCCCTTCCAGTGCCTAAAGGGGCTCCAGGAGAGCTGGAGAGG
>JAWWEE010000004.1:1086053-1099584 GCA_035221455.1 Xenops minutus
CCTGGCACAGGTTGGGCAGAGAAGCTGTGGCTGCCCCTGGATCCCTGGAAGTGTCCAAGGCCAGGTTGGACAGGGCTGGGCTAGGGAAGGTGTCCCTGCCCATGGCAGGGGGTGGGACTGGATGAGCTTTAAACTCCCTTCCAACCCAAACCATCCTACGATTTCATGATTCTCTTGCAGCAACCCGCCTCTCCCTGCCAATGTCACAGCATCATGGGCTGATTTGGATTGGAAACACCTTAAAGCTCATCTTCTTCCACCCCCTGCCATGGGCAGGGATACTTTCCACTAGCCCAGATTGCTCCAAGCCCCATCCAGCCTGGCCTTGGGCACTTCCAGGGATCCAGGGGCAGCCACAGCTTCTCTGGGCACCCTGTGTCAGGGCCTGCCCACCCTCCCAGGGAAGGATTCCTTCCTAATCTCTAATCCAAACCCACTCTCCATGTCATACAGTGAGGCTTCTCTTTCCAGGTTACTCCAAGAGCTGAAATACCATCCCATGGTACAGGAGGGAGCGGGATGTGAAGGTTGGTGTCTCACAGGACATGGGCAGGAGCAGGATGTGCAGGATGCTGGCTGCCCAGGGGGACACCCCACAGTGCTGGGCCATGGGCTTTGGCACACAGGGTCTCCTCTACACTCCATGCCAACCAAGAGGGACAAAAGCCTTTTGGAAACTCCCAGGAGAAGCCTTAGTGATGGAGCGTGAGTGGCAGCAGGGATGAGAACCAAGGCTGAGACAGCCCGTGGGAGGGCAGGAGAGCTCTGACCCCATCCCTCCTCACAGTGACGTATTTTCGGCGGTCACAAGCCCCAGCCAGAGGCACGGGAACAACTCCCACAGCCTGACTGCCAGGCATGTGCTGAAACATTCCCTGGATCCAGGCCTTTATCTTTGCAAGGGAAACACCATCATCAGATGGTCACACCAATGACTTTTAAGCACTGTTGAATCAGTGGGGTTTTCTATACAATCGTCCCTTTCAGATAAATGATCCCAAGTGGTGGACAAACATCTGATAAAAATGCCTTTACCTCACAACTGGCTCCATAAAGCACAAAGGGCAGCTGCTGCCTTCTCACAGCAGCACACAGCAATTAAATGGCCTGCACAAGGTCACCCAAGCCATCTGCAGCAGAGATGAGGACAGATAAACCACCTCGGGATTCTCACATCCCATCTGTAACTGGGAATCTGTCCCCCACAGCTCCTCCAGCAGCCTTAATCTCCCTCCCTTTTCCAGACTTTTCATTGGCAACCTCTTACAAACAGAGGAGGCAGAATCACAGCACTGCTGGGAGGGCTGTCATGGCCAAGCTGAGCTGAGACACCCACAGAATGGAGGGAGTTCCCCCGGGATTTGCAGAGTTTATTGTGATTTGCCATCTGAACGATGCTGGCACCCAAGCAGGATTTACTGAACGACACGATGCCCTATTAAAACCCCACAGTCCAGCAGACCCCGAGGCGTGCTGGATGTCTTCACTGCTCAGGGGGTGTATTTGGGATTTCTCCCGAGCTAGCCTTGGGGTCAGGATGCTCCTGGGAAATGCTCTGCCACTTGCCTGCAGGGAGCAAGCAGGTTGCTGCCTCTGCAGGGATCAATGGCTGATGTCATGTGCAAACCCCTGTAACGATCAGGTCCTTAAATCGATGCGACAGCAAGGGCTAAAACAAACAGATTGCAGGTAGGGAGGAGAAAATGCCAGCTGCTCCATGCCAGGCAAACACAGGCACTGGGGCTGCAGAGAGCTTGTGCCCTCCACCTGCAATTACCGTAACGCCCACCAGCAGCACACGGACCTGTGCTGTTAATTTCATAATTAATAATCACCTTGGGGCCTTTTCCACAGGAATTTAGCACTGATAACCTCGCTGCACAGATGGGAACTGAGGCACGTGCATGCAATGAGGGTGGGCACGGGAGGGAGCGACTCCAGAGGGTATCCCTCAAAAAGAAGGGAGATCAGGGAACGGGCACAGTGCTCCCTTCTCTCTACCCCAAACTCTGACCACAGGACCATGCAATTAACACACTCAGCTGATGAGAAGGGTGCAGATAACGGAAATAAGATGAAGTCCAATTGCAATTTTCCATCAGCAAAGGCACATGGCGGCACAGCTGATCTTCCCAGAGACTCTGGAACCATCTGGAGGGCTGTGTGAGAAACAGCCACGGCATTGCGTGGAGCTTTCCTGTTTTGCATGCTCTGAAGTAACTGCAGCAGTCATCTGCACCAAATTAAGTCTCCCAGAATTGAATCATTCTTTGATTACCAGCAGTGACCCCATCCCAGGCATCCTCTGGTCAAGGGAATCACAGTTTCTTTCCAGCTTTCCAGCCGTGCGTGCGGGCGGTGATTTCCTTGATTACCACTGGGAAAGTTCACTCACAGTTCCCCTCCTGCTGCCCACACCCAACCCTCACTGCTCAGGGTTTCTCTCCACCAGAAGTTGCAGTATTTGCTTTTACTCCTTCTCTGCTGGCCCCAGCACGGGGCTCAGCACAGACATGGGGACCCTCGGTGGGGGACTGTAGGAAGGGGGTGGCATCAGCACCAAGGGCACAGCAGCTCCTGGAACCACTTGGCAGATGACCAGTCACCCCATGTGCTACAGACAAAGCTTAATTTTTATGCAGAGGAAGAAAAATTAGCCTAATTTATTATAGGATTTGCCAGATTTAGGAGCTGAACCACACTGGGAGGGCACTGGCTCTGGGGTCACAGTGTGTGGTACAGGGTGACCTTACTGCAGCCTTCCAGTAAGGGCTCCAGGAGAGCTGGAGAGGGACTGGAGACAAGGATGGAGGGACAGGACACAGGGAATGGCTTCCCACTGCCAGAGGGCAGGGATGGATGGGATATTGGGGAGAAATACTTCCCTGGGAGGGTGGAGAGATCTTGGCGCAGACCACCCAGAGAAGCTGTGGCTGCCCCTGGATCCCTGGAAGTGTCCCAGGCCAGGTTGGACAGGGCTTGGAGCAACCTGGGCTAGTGGAATATGTCCCTGCTCATGGCAGGGGGTGGAAGGAGATGAGCTTTAAGGTCCCTTTCGACCCAAATGATTCCGTGATCCTATTACATGACTCAGATGGGGATGGGAAAATGTCCCTGATGCTTCAGGATGGAAATTGTCACCCTTCTGCCTCTTTATGGAAGGAACAACTCTCTTCCTCTCCTAGGGAAAGCCCTGAAGAAGGACACACAGTTCTTGGTCTTCCCAGTCCCACACTGGCTCCAGTGATAAATCCTGCTGCTATTCCTGTTCCTATTCCCCTTTGGAGCAGAGCAGCAGAGGTGTTCCTGGTGCATCACAGGCAGAATAAAGACAGGAGGACGTATCTGCTGCTGATGTAAATCCTTTGAAGTCGATTTATACCAGCTGGGGTTCCCTGAGGCCAAGAGTCCTTATGCAAAGAGGCTGCTTGAAAAAAAGTTTTAGTCATTTGCAGGAGCTGAGGGCAATTGCAAGATAAAAGAGCTGCTCAGATGCTGTGGGGCTCTGTCCGGGAGTACCTACGGAGAGAGGGCTCCCACCCCACACTTTGATGGAGGAATCTCGGTGCAGATCTCCAGTGTGTTAAAGTGTTTATAAACTCTGTTCCCGGCGACCCACCCTTCTGACGCAAACATTACATCCCTCGCTCCTCCACCGCTCCTAGAAATCCCCAGAACAAAAGGATTTGTGGTACAAGGGTTACTTTCGCCTTTGATTCCACGCGGAGGCAGCTGGGCTGAATCCTCCTCGCTTAATTACCCTGGTAAATTACTGCAGGTCCAGAGGCGCAATTAAACTTTGGTGCAGCTCCGTGTAAGAGCTCTTCTCCTGGGAATAGCTGGATGCCGCGCTCTGGGAGCAGGGAAGAGCTGACACTCGCTCACCTGCCCGTGTGCCAGAGCAGGAACCAGAGTCGCATTGGAAATGATCTGCACACAGGAGGGAAATTACTCATGGCTGGGTAGGGCAGCAGGGTCAGCCAGCCAGTGTGGAACACTTTTGTGTGCACCTCTGGGTGCTCAAGAGGGAATGGATGGGACACTCTACTGCAGATTTTAAAAAAATGGGATTAATAGCATCCCTGTGCTTGAGAAGCTTGAAGGAATATTTGTCATGCCCAGCCCTCTCTTCCTGATATTCCTGTGTTGTGCAGAGACCCTTAAGCAGACCAAACTCCTGGATTTTGGAAGCACGGAGCATTGCTTTCGGTGTTTCTTGGCAAGTGTGCAAGTCAAGAGTTAAAATTCTCTAATTTGCAGGAGCAGCAATCCTGCTTATCTGTGTTTTCCTGCTGTTACATCACTTACAGAAAGGACCGTGTCAAACAAATTTGCAGCAGTCCTTGTTACTTCATAATTTCCATCGATTTTCCTTTCTAGGCACTCACATGGACAGTGATGGGAAGGTGCATTCAAATGCTTAAATGAAAAATAAAATAACAACAGCCTGTTTCCCCCTAATCAGCACTAAAGGAAAAAGTTTTCAGCCGTATTTCAGTGCCTGAAGAAAAGTGGAATGGTTGCAGTCAACTATCAGTCATTAAAAAAATCAAATGTTTTTGCAGCTCTTTCTAGTTCTTGTTTCCTAAAACAATATCATGTTTAATGCGCTAGAAACTATTTTTAATGAGATACAAAGTACTATTTGTTTTTTGGGGTTTTTTTGTTTTCCCTTCAGCTTATTTTTTAAACCAAAAAGTAAACACACGGTTATGAAATCTCCAATTTCACATCAAAGCGGAGTTGATTTATATATATGTTCAAAGGAAGACTTTAAAGGAGCAACATCATGACCAACTTGTTGGCCTGATGTTATTAGAATAATTTAAAACTCCACAATGTAAATGTTGATAAATAAATAGCACGTTGCCATAAATCAGCATGTGGCTGCTCATGAAAGCAATAACATATATCTGATGTAGACAGAACAATATTCAGATTTTACCCGTGAAGTTTAGCATTTCTGAGAGCGGCAGAACCTCCCTTGGGTGGGACGCATTTACGCAACGCGGGGCTTAAAAAAGTGATGAATTGGAACCTGAAGCAGAGTGTGCCTTTCCAGCTCATTTCCAGCCAAATGAGACTTGAAATATGCAAATTGCATTCGAATGCCGGAAAGGAAAAACTCCCTATAGGATCCTGCCCAAGGAAAGCACTGTGGGTTAGCACTGCTCCGAAACCAGACCCAATTTCTTCCTTTCACAGCAGGCTCGGGGCATGTTACTCACTCGCTGGGAACGGGCAAGGCAGAGGAAAAACCCCCTCCACCCGCTGCGGGGGAATGGGTAAGGTCATGGAGAAACCACCCCCTTTGCTTTCCTGAAAATGAATGTGTCATGTGTTTATAAGGTGTGCCTGCCCGGGTTTGGGCTGGCACAGGGAGAAATGCCCGCGGGGCCAAATCCACTCGCCGCCTCCTCTGGCGGGCAGGCCCACGGCAGCTCCATGCCGGGAATGCCAGGCTCGGTGTATCCAGCACCCTGGGTCTGCCTGGCACCCAACAGACCTTGGGTTAGCTTTGCTTTTGGATTGGTATGAAACACCGGGACTAGGAGAGTTTAAGATTTCACGGAATCCTGGAACGGTTTGGATTGGCAAGGGACCTCGAAGAACTTCTCCTTCCACCCCCTGCCATGGGCAGGGACACCTTTCACTAGACCAGCTTGCTCCAAGCCCCATCCAACACTTATTTCTCCCTGTGTGATGTGACAAAGCACACACTGTGTGTCTCCTTGGGTGGAAAAACCACGTTAATGGGGTTTAGTCCACGCTGAAGCTCGATCTGAAGCTTTGGGTTTCTTTGGAAGAAGCTCAGGTTGATTTCTGCATCATCTAAAATGCTTTTCCTATACGAAGACTAAGTCTCTTCTGGCCAGTTAATACAGGCAGCAATATCTGGAGTCCACAGCTCATCTTAGTGGATTTTCTATGGATTTCTTCCCCATTAATACCAAACTACACAGGGCAAGAACCAGCCAGAAGCTCAGCAGTGATCTCCATGGAATGGCACTCTCTGTCCATCATTGAAAGGCTCATTTTATAACATAAATTGCACTGTGGGGAGGAAGAACCACACAAATGGCACATCCCAGCCAAGGGGTAACACCTGAGACCAGCTGAGAGCAGTGGAGTGAGTGTTCATATCAGTTTCTCATCCCTGCACTGCTTTTCTGCACTCAGAAAAGAGGTTAGAAGATAAAAGTAGAAACAAGCAAAAACACTTGTTCTGCAAAATCATCTTTAGTGTTTCACCAGGTGGAAAAACGTTTGCTGTGTTAACTGCAAGAGGAGAATCAGGAAGGAGAGATGATGAGAACCAGCCTGTGCTGAAGGCGAGGAAGCAACAGCAAAATTAAAACCTACAGCAGCTTGTTTGTTGACATAAAGTTGATTAAAGAAGGACCTGATGCAGCTGACAACATCTGTGGCCTGGAGAGCAGATAGTGCTGCAGGAGGCTGCAGATCTCAGACCAAAATCTTGTGTCAGTCACACCCATGCAAACCACACTGCTGAGGCCTCCAGTGCCAGAGGAAGCCAAATGGCTTCATAGGGAGAGCCCACAGACCAGAGAGCCTCTCTGGCCACTTGCAGGGAGCAGGCAGAGCCACCCCTGTGCAACCAGGAGATGCTGGACATTTGGAGGAAATAACCTGGATTATAGTCTCAATCTTCAGGAAAAAAACCCCAAAAACAAAACAAAACAACCCAACAAACAACTGAGAGGGAAGAGCATTTGTCATTTAACAAGAGAGCAATGCAATTAAACATGGGATTTTGTTAATCGTATGAAGCAGCAATTTAAATTTAATTTAAATTTGAATCAAGCTCTGCAGTCATCATTTAGGCAAATCCAGTTGGGGTTTTACCTGAGTAGGAGAACAGGCTTTGGAAAATTCAAATAACTTTGTGCCCTGAGATGACTTTTCGAAGATGCCCTTGATGAAAAAACTCTGGCAACTTTTCATCGACAAAAGTCTGTTTGCTTCAGAAAACACAGGACAAAGAATGAGTCCTGAGAATAAGTCACTGTAAATCCTGGGAAGAAGTCACTGAAAGTCCTGGGGAGAAGTCCCTGAAAGTCCTGGCAAGAAGTCAGAATAGCTCTCCAATACAGTACCCCCCAAAAAATGTGGCAGATGATCCTGCCAAAATGAAAATGAGCCTAATGCAAGCATCAAAACCATACAGAAAGCACTAATTAAGGTAAATACCTTTAAATGAAAAATCCTTCTCGCATAGAGATAGGCAAATGCTCAGCAGAATCATTTTTCTGTGCTCAACCAGCACATCACTCAGCTGGGCTAAACCAGCAGCAAGGTGAGGAGGCACTTCTGGTTTGTTGGCATCAAACACTGAGCAAAGGCTCTAATCGGACCAATCTCTCCCTCTAAAGAGCTCTGACGGTGAGTCTTCCACCCAATACATCTCCACAACACGTTCTGCCTCTGATAACACACCATCTTTCAATTAGGTTTCACTCAGTGCAAAGATTTGGATCACCAGCTGCCCCACTGGATGCAGCTGCTCTGCAACTAGGGGAAAATTTAGGAGCTGCAGTCAGGCTCTGGAAACTGGCCCGGTCCACAAAACCCCCCAAAAAGAGGACGAGGATCAGAACTGGTCCTGAAATCCTTCACAGCTCACCTTCATCCTAAGCGATGCTGCTCCTCCGGGATGTCACACATCTCCCGTTTCCTTGCTTCACTCCAGAGAGGTCCCTGCTCTGAACAGTTAGTCACTCTCCAGTCCTGCCCTCACATCATGATTCATTTTGAACCTGCCTTTGAGCTATTATTTATTTAAGCCCCACCCTAATATGTTATAACGTAGAAGTCTGAGAATGCAGAACTCTTAAAACCCATCACATCCTAGTAAAAGCAGAATTGGTTAAAGGACGTGCTAGAAGGTCCTGGGCACCGTTGTGTCCCAGGGGATGGATGACAGCTCCCCACAAAAGCTCCTGGGAAGATGGATTTGAAGCAAAATTCAACCCCCAAAGTCTTCTTCTCTGCACCAGCAGCACATATGGTGCATGGCCATGGGATCTCCCCCATATGGGCTGTTCCCACACATTTACCACAACAGTCCCAGAAGATGACAAAGCAGCCACCACTCAAAGTGCCTTTTCTTAGGAGGGCATCTCCAGTGATGGCACAGCCTTCTAATCCTGGACCCACACTTCCCACAGATGACATGCAGCTTTCCAATATTTCATTTTTAAATATTTGACTAAGAGTTTAACTAAGATATCGGGACACTGACAGCCCAGAGCACTCACAAGAGCAAGATATTAGGTAGTTAAATACTCATGGCCTCACTATCCCACCCCACTTTTATGGCGTATTTCATAGAATCCTAGAATATGCTGAGTTGGAAGGGACCCATCAGGATCATCGAGTCCAGCTCCTGATTTCTATGCAACTATAAGCTAACTGATACAATTAGAATGATATATTTTAGAGGTCAAAGAGCAAAGGAGAAGGGATATGACAGATACAGAGACAGCTACGCTAAAAGTCCATCTATGACAGCGATGAGAACTGATACACGGGAGCTGACTCGGACCAAACTCCCCCAATCCTGAACATGCATTAGGAGCTTTGAAGCGTTTCACAGCCTGAGCCGGAGTCAGTCCCCTCCTCAGCCAGCAGCCTTCTCTGGAACCTCACGCTCATCACTCCCGAGTGCCTCTGACCAACCCTGCCTCCCGCATCATCGCTGTGCAAACGCAGCGCCCTGTCCTCTAGGACAAGGGCATCATCCTCAACACGAACGCAACCCCGCCGAGCCGCACAAAGGCTGCGAGAGCATCCCCATCCTGAGCCCGCAGAGCGCTCCTACCTCCTGGAGCATCCCGCTGGCGCCGTGGAGGAAAGAGTTAAGGGGCCGCGGACGTCAGAGCGGCGGGCGGTGCGGTGTGCCCTGCGGGGCCGGGCGCTGCGGGACCGCTGCGGGGCCGCTCCGGCTCCCCCTCTCCCCCTGCGCACCGCCAGCCCCCCGGGCCGGGGGAATACCGGCGTGCGGAGCTCGCAGTGATTCACCCCGCCTTGTAAAAACAGCAGACGTGGAAGTTCTCTTTGTTTTCGCCGGCTGCCGCTGCACCAGCGAACAGACAGAGCTCTCTTTGTGCTGGCGCTCGGCTAATTTTAAAGCTTATTAAACAAAGGAAGTTCCAGCGAAAAGCAAGGGGAAAGACTAAACAGCTCGGCACCACTTAAGGGAAACATCACGTAGGACGGGGACGATGCCGGGGGCTGCGGGGCTGGCAGGAGGGAGGAGGACGAGCGGGGAGGTTGTGCAGCAAGGCACATCCACCGCTGGCACTTGGCCCCGCGCCGCCCTCGACCTCCAGCACGGCCCGCAGCAGTTTACACGAGTGCCCAGATGTTTATTTAGCCACTCTCTCCTGAGAGCGAGGCGCGGCCTTGCTCCTCTTTTCGGGACGAAAATGCCCTTTGGAACGCAAGGGAAATGCAATGAGTTGTGTTTGTCTTAGCGGTTTCTGGCTGGCGAGCCAAGCAAGATGCGAGCACGGAGCCCCCGACGTGCTGCTGCCCCGAGCTGCTGGCTGGATGGGGCCCTGGGTGGCAAGATTGGAGCTGTGCTATCCAGGACTTCGGAGTTATCTTTACAGATGAAAAAAGGGAGTTTAGGCAGTTACTCTGCAGTTATTGGAACTGCAATTGGGCAGTGCAGGCAGGGAAGGATCCCCCAGCAAACAGTCTGGGGAGAGAAGCGGGTTTTCAAAGCCACAAGGGTTACACATCAGGAACGCTCATTACACCACCTCTGTCTATTTAAACTTAGAATACCCCTACTGATCGCAAATGGCCTTATCTGGCTTGATGGACTGCGAAAAGCTCTTAATTAAGACCGGTCTGATTTAAGGAGTTGGAAAGGTGCTTCTTAGGTTCATGCAGATGTCCCCCTTTGGGCTGCATCCCGCACAGACAGGCAGGGAGCTCTTGAGAAACAGCACACTTTCTCCGTCTCTCAACCCCTCAATATCACGGCTCCATAAAAACTTGGAGCTGACAAGACCAGCACTTCAGCTGGCAAAAACACTTGCTCCTTCTTATGATGCAGGGGATGCACTGAGCACGTCCTCCTCCAGATCCCAAATGCTATATTAGGGAAGGGAGCCGAGCGGGTCCCGCGCTTCCATCTGCAGGACAAGCGAGGCAGGGGACAGCTGCCTGATGCCAAACACAACGTTACAGGGTGGCCACTAAGGGAGGAAAAACCCCCTTCCTTGTCATCAGGAGCTTGACTCACAAACCCTTTTGAGACACAGCAGTTGCCTGAGCTGGGAGCTGGACAGGGTGATAAATGCAGGAATAAAAGAATATATATGTCACAATAACGTAAGTAAGTGTGGTCTGCTTCCTCAGGCAGCACTGAGCGCCTGCAGAGCTTCTTCTAGGTAATTTTGTCTCACTGCAGAGCTGCAGGGCCATATCAGCTCACAGCGAAAGATCACTGCAACTAGGAAAATAAAATCCCATCATGTCAGTTGCAACCAGGTCAATTTGCGGGTAGTTTTTTTCCCCCTCTAATTTAGAATAGTGAGGGCACCGTGCATGGTCAGTCCTGCAGCTGGAGCAGCGAGGACTTGGGCGGGTTTGCAGATCAAGCAGTGCTCTGGTAATGCATCAGGACTCTGATGGGAACACTGACAGCACTGCGGGGCACAGAGTTCCCCGTCTGCCAGCGTTCTGTGGGATCCCAGCTCGTGGGACTGCGGGGTCCCGCTGTGCAAGCGGCAGCGCTCCCTCGGCTCGCACTGATGTCAGCGCAATGGGCTCGTTAGCTCGCTGGAAGATTAGCTGCTCATTTCCTCACTCCTCTTGTCATTAACTCACAGCTTAAAAAAGTATACGCACATGTTTTAACCGCTGCCTTCCGAAACCCATCAGCTCAGAGCCAGGATGCCGTCCTGCATGGCGCTTCCCCCCAGCCACCGATTCTTTTCTGGTGCAGGGCTTCTGAGAATCCCCCTGCGAACACGTATGCCGAGATCCTCCCTCTCTCTCTGCTGTTGTTGCAACTCTGGATTTTCTAAACTACGTCTGTCAGGAAGGAGACAGGAAATTCGAGTCACACTTGCAACAGCTGTGCCATGCCTACTATCAGTCTCAAATGACGTAGTTTGGCTTGGGTGGCGCGGGGCCAGGAACTGGCGAGAGCGGAGGTCAGGAAGATAGGTCACTGTTTATACTGCTCCTGCACTTGGGAGCATGCCGAGGCTATTTGCTTTCTTCCTATCTATACTGTTTCTCTTTCCGTTTTTTCTTTAATAATGTGGAGCCCAAGCATCCTGTTTTCAAAACATCTGACTGTTTTGCTATTTACCGGTGACAAATTGAAATGCCTTTGAGCGGAGCTGGCAGTGGAACGGGATACTTGGCGCAGGGAAAGACCTGCCCCGTGAAGGACCATTGCAGCCTCCTCCTGGAGGTGAGGGTTTCCAACCTCGCACTGTCAGACCACTCTGCAGAGTCTGCCACCAAACCCTGAAAGCCACAACCCTCCCTCCCCCCCCCCCCCAGATTATCGGGGATTGGAACGAGATGATCTTTAAGGTTCCTTCCAACCAAACCATACCATGATTTGTGTCAATATTTATTGCTGCTGAGGAAAGGGAAGTGAGGTGTGAGGCCATTTTATGCTTCTCTTTCACAGACGAAAACTGCGAAACTGGAAGTTGACCAAAAAGCGCCGACGTTTCAGAAACGGGTTATGAAAGAACAAAGTTTCAGGAACCTTTAGCTCGACCTAGCTGTAAGCCATCTGCACACAGAGAGACCACAACTTTTAATTGCTGCAGAAGCAATTTAGTTAAGTCTTCCACCTTCACGAGTCCAGATTTGTCACTCAGCAGAAGAAAAGTAACCTCAAACCAAAGGGCATCAGTGCCCACACTGGAGGTGCAGCCTGAACACTTCTCAACTTTCATCCAGCCTTCCTTCGACACAAACTCAAACAAAAAAATAATATTCCTTTCTTGAAAGCTCGACCTATAAAACTTTTACTGCTTCCTTTGCCCCTGCACGTCGCGGTAATCACTCCCAGAGAAGGAAGCCGAAACAACACGGGATTTCTCCGCTCAACTCTTTTCCATAAACTCAGTTTATGATTCAGCATTTCTGATCTCATTAATTTCCAATAAGGAAAAAAAAAAATAACAACAACATCGGGTTCGTGCAGAACTGAGTTTAAAACCACGGCAACTGGGCAAAGACGTGGATGGGGCAGGCACAGCCCGCATCCTGCATCCCGCAGTCGGAGCGGGATGGGGCTGGCAAGTTTGGGACCGGGACCGCTCCGGCGGGTAGCGCGGAGCTGGAACCGCTGTCTGGGATGCTTGGAAGAGGCAGGCACGGGGCTGGGAGCTGCCAGCCCGTCCCGGGGGTGTGCCGGCTCCGCTGGCAGCCGCGGGCAGCGGGCGGGGAGGCGGCCGGGCCCCGGGGCAGGGAGAGCCGCCCGCCCGCAGCAGCCGCCCCGCAAGGCACGGCCGGGCTCGGGGAGATGCTGGAGCCAAGGTGGGCTGGTGCGGAGGAGCCCGGCTGGAAGCACAACTCCCAAAAGCTGCACACAGGCGCTCAGACCTCGCTTTTCGCTTTCCTCCCTCTCTGCTGCTCCTCAGAACACTCCTGGGACTCTGCTCGCCTCCTGACTCTAAACACAGAGTACTTTTCTTGCTTTACTTTAGCACTTTAGTCCTCGCAAAACCCCTTCACAACTGCCCTTTCGCTGCCCTCAGATATCACTCCCTGTGCACCATCGCTGCCTTCGCGCCCTCACCATGTGCTGCCAAGCGATGCCGAGCCAGCGCATTAAAAACCAAATTACAACGTTACGGAAAGCCAAAGCAGCCGTAAAATACCGCGCCACAATGTTTACAGTCCGCCGTTATTAGGGACAGGCAACAATGAAGTTAATTGACTTTTGGAGCGATAAGTTGGTAAATGCGGGCGTTTGCACAGTGTTCCTGGCCATATCGGCTCCAAGGGACCGGCGGTAATTGAAACCTCTTTAATTCTCAGAAACGAGCCTGCGGCAGCGATCGCTCCAGTCTCTCCACACCATCCGGGATCGCTCCCTCCCCACACCATCCCGGATTCCCTCCCCACGCCGACCCCACGAGTTTTTTCCCGGCCGTGCCTCCGAAACCCGCATCTCCTTTCCCGACACTAACTTGGAATTGCTGTCCTGGACACACGCGCGGATTTGTCGGGCATTACACGCTGTCGTGCCCCGCACCGCTCCGCATCCCTGTCCCGCATCCCTGTCCCGCATCCCTGTCCCGCATCCCCGTCCCGCATCCCCGTCCCGCATCCCCGTCCCGCATCTGGGCTCACCTTGTTGGATGCCATCTCGCTGACGGAGCGGTAGGTCTGGATGGTCTCCAGCTGATCCAGGCACCAGTCGAGCTCCTCCAGCGTCTCCATGGCCAGCTTCTGGTAGGGCTCCTCTGCGAAGAGGCACACGGACATGTAGTCGGGCTGGCGCTGCGGCCGCCTCTCCATG
>JAWWEE010000004.1:1110869-1133178 GCA_035221455.1 Xenops minutus
AAGGAGAAGGAGAAGGAGAAGGAGAAGGAGAAGGAGAAGGAGAAGGAGAAGGAGAAGGAGAAGGAGAAGGAGGAGAAATAGTGGTCTACATGATTTAACAAGGCACCCCTGTGGTCCTGGCTTAGGTAAAAGTCCCACAGATCCAGATGTCCCAAGGTGCTCCCTCCCATCCACCAACAGAAAATGGCTATTCCAGCTTCAGAAAGCAAGATCCATCATAACCAATATTGCCCTGCAATAATTACCAGCCAGCATGTAGCATCACTCCAAAACCCAGGAGCATGTTCAGTAAAACAGGTTTATCAACAAAGGACGTGCCAAAACTTGCTAGAACAGGGCCTTGTGCAGGCTGTCAGCCATTTACCCTTTGCCTTCCCTAATGGATCTGTGGTTGCTTACAGATCGTGTGGACATGTTTACATATTTATCCCTGACAAAGCCAGGGAATAACTGACACCATGATTTATTTGTTTAATGTATCCTGTTAGTGTATTCATGAATACTGGTGAGCAGAGAGCTATTTCCTTGAGTTAAACCATTGTTCTAGCAGATCCAGCAAAGAGAGCTGAGAAAACTGTCCTGTAGATGGTGGGCTTGAAAATTCACAGGAAACAAAATCAAAGGCACAGAGCACAACTGCCAGGATTCTCTGAAAATGAAAATGCAATTCACTGCAATGAAAAGGTCTGAGTCTGATAGCACCAGCTCCCAAACTGCAAGCACTGAGAAAACCCTGTCTCCTGTAATTACAGGTTTCTTTTATAGATCCCCTGTGCGTCTTCCAACATTCAGGCAGTCTGTGGAAAAGATTTCCAACTGCTTTTTTCAAGCACAAGAGCTACACATGCACCTGAAAGGAGGTGCGATTTGAAAGCAAGATGTACCCAGCAGAAGCACCCAGTGCCACACGTGCTGGCATCGCTGCCAGCGCCCAGACATGTTCCCTCTTGCAGGTCTGCGGACACTCACACACTCCCAGTCCGCTGGACCGCGGGGCTGGAATTAGGAGCAATCTCAAATCATGGGAACGCCAGGGCATTTAGATGCGCTTCCCCTCCTCCCCACCACTTCATTGTGTGCAATGAAACTAATTATATCTTTTGCAAAGATAAGTGCAGATGTGCTAAGAAAGGCACAAAGCCCCAGCACCCGCGGAACAGGTGGAGCCAGTCCGTTCTTGAGCAATTCCAGAACAAATGGACGAGCCTGCCCTTCTCCCCTCGCCCCATCGTATTTTTGGGACTCCGGTCCGACCAGTAACTCTAGCTGCCCCCTCTCACATTTCTCACACCTGCAGCCTTCCCCCGGCGTGCAGGGGAGGTGGGAGGAAGAGCAAAGGGCTCTTGTTGGGCCGCCGGCACGATGGGCACTGGGAGAGCCATGGATGGGAGCGGGGCCAGCGGGCACCGGAGTGTGGCAGGAGAGGGGCTGGCTGCAGCCAGAGTGGGCACGGGCACTGCATGCAAATGAGAGGGCAGCTGGCTCAGAGGAACACTTGGGATGAAAAAATACTTTAGAAATGAGGAGTTTTCTTGTTACGCGGGGCTGATACATGAGACGTGGTCAGGAAGGCCTGGGAACGAAATCCCTGTGGAGAGAGGTGACAGGATTAACTGGCAAAGCCAGTGGTAGGAGTGCACTGAGGAGGTGGCACTGGAGGAGATCCAGCCGTGGGGGAACGCGGGCAAAATCCTAACAGGGGGCTCAAAAGCGGCAGAAACAATGGAGCCTGTATTCAGGCTGCATTCAGAGATGACAGAGGGAGATAGAGACAAAAAAATGAAGTGAAAGCTTTCTACTGCTAATTGCGAAAAATGCCAGGAAATGAGCGAGATGGTGCTGCCAGGAACATGTGAGACTGAAATTGGTGATGAGAGCGTTTGACAGGCGCCACAGCCTCCGGCAAAAGACGGCCAGGATTTGGGGGGGCATTTTTTCATTTTTGCTTTGATTTTCAAAACCAGGGGCAGGAGAAACGAACTCTTGTGTTGCACCGCCGAGGAGCCTGGCATTCTAAGTTCCCCTAATTAAAGACAGGTCCTTTCTGGGACACACCATTTCAGCTGGCCAGAAAGGCTGCTGGGAAAACTCAGCCCCAAGAAACACGGCTCCGAAACTGCTGAAGACGTCAAGGCAGTGACTAAAGCAGCACCCGCCAAGAACGTCGAGGACACATCCAGGTTCAAACTGGAAGGCTCTGGGGGCAACGCAGAGACGTCTGGGGACTGCGGGAAGCAGCGGGGAAGGGAGAAGGGAAAACCTCCTGTCTGCAGGGAATGACACAAAACCAAAGGACTTCAGGGCGTCCCAAGAAGGAAGAAGGCACAGCTCCCGTCGGCGGCGGAGCAGAGGCTCCCGGTGTCGGGAGGAATGCCTGCAGCGTGACTCGGCTGCGACGTGAAGAGCAGCAGACGTCTGCGAGTCACCCCAGTGCCATAGTAGCGGGGATGTTTCTGAGTCAACACAAAGGAGCCCCGGGCCAGCTGCGCTGTAACCCGAGCAGCCCCGATCGCAGCCCCGAGAAATGTCATAGCGTGGGGAGGGGGGCACCCATCGCGGCTATCTTTAGCCGTCTAAAAGTTAATCACCTAAGCTCCCCGCACAGTCAGTGGAAAGTGGCTGGGACCTCCGAGGGGTGATCCTGCTCTATTCTCAGCACGCTGCTGTGATGGGCTGCATCAGCCCCCGGAGGTGCCTGTCACCTGCCACTGACTGCAGAAGGCACCTCTCTATCCCAGCCACACGAACCGGCTGGAAGGGACCTCCGGAGGTCACCTGCTCCCACCTCCCACCCGCAGGATGATCCCCAGCTAACCACCAGCACCAGCCTGGTGCTCAGGTAGCTGTAGGGCACTGTTAGACACCCCACACCCTCCTTGTCATCAGCCACCAACTGGACACACAGCCTTCATCACCATCCTTGCAGCCTGGTGGTCCAGCAGTACCCAGCCCTGCCAACAGCCCCTCTGTCTGGCAATGCCACGTGGGAGTGCTGTGGGAAATGGTGACAAAGTGTTCACAGCAGCAGGTACACCCACCCACGGCCCTCCATGTCCCCACGGACACACCATCCCCACAGCCCTTGCAGGAGGAGACTGGAGCTTTCAAGCACAATTTGCCCTGGGAAAATCTGTGTCTACCATTCTGGACTGACTTTCTTGTCCTTTGTGTGTTTGGAAACAAACTCCAGTGGACACCCTCAGCGACCCCTCCAGTGATGAGAAGAGTCTGACCAGTCCACAGTTCCCCAATCCCCTTCACCTTTCTCAAAGACAAACCCTTTTCCTGTTGACACACACCTTCCCAAGCAGCACAGCCTTCCATGAACCACACACATTGACCTTCCAGCCACGACTCAGCTTTCCCAGCCTGAACCTTGTGCAGTGCTGCAGACTTGAACACATCCACCTCCTCTAGGTTGCCCCTAACCCACTGCTCCCTCCTTGCCCTCCATCCTTCTCCTTCCCAAGCAGGCTGGAGGGTTCCCAGGGCCTGGCTGAGGACTCTGGGAAGACTGGGACAAAAAAGACACCAAGTACTTTGGCCTTCCGTGCACCAGTTGTCATAAAGCTGTTTCATTCAGAGATCAACATTTTTTCTGAACTTTCTTTCCCTACTCCATACCCATATTGGAGTCCCCTCACCAGTCACAGCTGCATCAGCCTTTGATGAGCCCAACTCACCCTACACACCCACTTTTCCATGCCTCCCTTGTTCTCAGTCCTTCTCACTCTCCACCTGCTCTTTTTTTGCACTTTGACTCGCTAAGAAGCTCCTTACTTCACCAAGCTGGCTTCCGCTGAAGTTCCTGATCTTCCTGCACAACAAGATGGTTTGCTCCAGAGCTCACAATATGTTTTCTTCAAAAAGCAGCCATCATTTAAGATTGGTCTATAATTTTTAGGCGGCTGAAGTGGGGTGAAATTAATCTTATGACAATGACAGAGTCTTAAGACCAAGCAGTAATGGAAGCCCTCGGCAGCAAACAGAGGAGTTTGTACAGAGCTCTGGTGCTGGCCAGTCTGTCCTCCCCTCCCAGTTTGCTTTGATTCCAGTTCCTGTAGCACATCCCAAGGTGAGTGGCAGGAGATCAGTCATGGGGGCCCAGTCACTGTTTTGAAGCAAAAATGAAGTGTTTCAAGGAAGCTCATACCAAGAGGTCAGCCTGGGGCGAGAGCCAAGCCCTGATGAAGCCAGTTAAGGCAGAACTGGACAAACCTGCAGAAGTCCTGATTGTACCCACCAGCACCGGCTGGGGTGGATCACCACCCAGGTCATGAGAACCAGGTCACCAAGGACTGCCACGGGCTGGCAACTCTCTGAGCAGCCCACTGACAGTCAGCAGGAGCCAGGCAATGGCTCAGCAGCCAGTGCAGGGCAGGGTGATTGTGGCTGGATATCACGGGAGCTGGACAAGCTGCTCGGTTTGCCAGGCTTTGTGGGAACGGCTGTGGCTGCCCACGGGCAGCACCTCCCAGGACAGCCAGGCCTCCAAGGGCAGTGGTCAGTGTGCCCTGGCACCGGGAGTGCCAACAGCACTGCTCCTTCCAGGGGAGGATGGAGACATGGGATGCTCCTTCTGGGGGAGGAGGATGACACGGGATGCTCCTTCCAGGGGAGGATGGTGATGTGGCATGCTCCTTCTAGAGGAGGATGGTGACATGGGATCCTCCTAGGGGAAGAGGATGCCATGGAAGAGCTGAGATGCCCACCCTGGATAACCCCAGCTGAGCACTACCCCCAGAGACACCTTGAAAACAGACTGAAAAAGAACAAAGGAAAGAGGGAGATGGTGTTACTCAAGTATTGCCTCGCAATGAACTGGCTTTACCAAAGGTTGCTGTTGCTTGGAGAGAAGACCAGAGCTTCAGTGGGCATTGCAACGGAGCACAGAAGATATTTCATCATGAATCTTTGTTCCCACAGAATAAATAACACTAATATCTCTCTTCAACACCTTGGAAAGGACTAGCTAATAAAAAGTCAGCTAATAAAGACTAAAAAAGCGCTCTTACATCTCTTTTTTGAGTTCTCATGTGTCCAATTGCATTCTACATCAGCTTTGAAGACACTGCAGTACAGAGATTAGAGATGCAGATTCCCAAAGCAAAGTTAACACTGCAGCTTTTGCATGACAATGAGGTGCAGAAATGAGGCGTAAACACTAAGAACACCTTAAGGTGGCTGATAGAAGCTTATGAAGCTTCCCAGAGAGGTAATTTCTGATCTGGAGATAAGCCTAAAGGTTTAATCTGAAATGCTAACGAGGAGGAAAACTGGAGAAGTTCTAAGGAAGGATTTAGATTGGAGATACCATCTCCTGTAGGGCGGGATGGAGTGTTTTACCACAAGGCAGTTGCCGTTTCCCACTGTTTCCCACTGTTTCCCACTGTTTCCCAGTGTCCTTCCCCCCAGGACAGCCACACGGAGCGAACAATGCAGTGGAGCTGCCACAAATCAGAAGGGTAAGTGACAGTGCTTTTATGGTGCCAAATGGAAGTAACAAAATGCAGGAAGCATCCTGTCAGATGTCACTTAGCAGCGATATCACGGGGGAATCTGGGAACAGGATTTGCCTGCATAGTAGGAATTCCTCGGTCCACAGAGAGGGAGAAGCAGAAATGGCAAGAAGGGCAGAATCTAATCTTGGCCTGTTGAATGAAGGGGAAAGATTCCTCAGTTCCAACTTTATCTCGGGGAGCAAACAGAAGGTTTGGCACATTATTGTTTCACTGACCAGGCTTGATTCCTCGCTGCCCTGTAGGATCCTTGCCTTAATCACAAGACAAGGAAAAACACAATGCAAGAGAGTTCCTCTCAGGCACAGAGCCTGACAAAGAGTGTAGATGATGGACTGTGCTTGCAAACGAGGGATCTGCAAGGAGAGCACTGAAAAGGACCTGTCAGAGGACGTTTTGTGAAGAAATAAACACACACTTTGAACACATGCCTGAAGACAGGTCACAATTTCCAAGGCTCACGGTGAATTTTTAAATTAAGTGAACCCCATCACATTTTTACTCAACGTGGTCCTCGGAGTGCAGTGAAAACAGCCCAGAGAGCTGGGATGGGGATGCCCATTGATTTGGATGGGCTGCAGAAGGAACCAAGAGCTGAGCCTGAGAATTGTAAATTCCAATCCCGATTTCCTGCAAATCACAGGGTGCCTGGACCGTGTTTTTGTTTCTCTAGCTAAACAAGGCCAGGCTGGGTCACAGCAAGAACATTTTATTGTGTGAGTAGAAGTGTTTTCTTCCCGAGCACATGTGAAACACTGGAGCGTGAGAAAGACATGGCAAACGCAGGGTATGATGATGAAATGACCCAGCTATCCACCTAGGATTTACCTGTGCCACACTGGGCATTATCTACCTTGATACATGTGGCCTGGCTCCGGGAGGGCTGCTGAGCTCCCACGTGCAGGGAAACCGACTTGGATCCTGGAAGCAACATCCTTGTGCTAACAAGGCACTCCACCTAAACTAATTAGCCCTGCCTTTCAACAGGCTTAATTAGGTGGGGCACCATCCTGCGCTGTTGCGGCTAGACGGCTTCCGGTGCTGGCTCATCCACAGCCCATCCAAGGACTCCTGCATGGTGCTACCAGTGCCACGCTGTGATGCCAGGGCAGGGGCTGTGCCCATGGCAGCCCCCAGAGGTGCTCAGTGCCCATCCCCAGCCCTCTGGGTGCACACATCTGTGCAGACCCACGTGCCTGCTGCAGCTCCTCCTTCCGAAACCCTGAGCTGACTTTCACAAGACGCGAGAGGAACTCCCCAGACAGACCACAGCAACGATTTCGATTCAGCAAGAGGAAAAAACAACCCCAAAGCGTGAAAGGTGCAAAGGGCTAACCATACTCTGTGTCGCTGCCCCAGAAGAGCTTTGCAAACCACAAGCAAAAAGGTCTGTGCTTGGATCTGCCCCGAATCCAGGTGTTACTTTCATCCACATGCCCATCTGGAGCCATTAAATTGGGTTTTGAACTGGGTTAACTTGGAGATAATAAAACTTACGGCCTAAATAGTCTGTCAAGAGTGAAAGTCCTTTGTGGTGAAACAAATACTGGAGTAGGAAATGGGAGAGGAACCTCAGGGATGAATCCTGGAAGTTCAAAGCATGATGCCGACCTACCTGAAAAGCTCCACTTGGCCACTGGCATTAGATGTAAAGACAAAGTTTATTAATAATCCTTAGCTCTTCATGAGGAAAATTATTCAGAAATGTTAAAAGAGGGTCAGAACAAGGCCACCCACGTCACCACAGCCATGTAGAACAGGCCACTGGTAAAATGTTAGACCTGTTAAATGAGCTTTCTTGGCTCCTGGGAAGGTTAAAAGGTCACAAGTTAACACAAAACTGTCCTACACTTCCTCTCAATTTAATTTCCTGAAGTTCTTCAACATGAAAGTTAAGAATGTGGTTCCTGGAAGCATCCCAACCACAATCCATAGGAATTCTTTAAGACACATACCACCCTTTGTGTCTGCAGCCACGGAGAGACAGGACATAGAGTCATCCCTTACATTTTGAGCCACCATGCCAGTTATTTTAATGATATTAATTACAAAATATAATTAAATGGTGGTTTTTTCATGGCTAAATGTAATTACTTGAAAGCATTATCCTTTAGGATGGAAGCTTAAAAAACTGATTTAGTTTGGAATTTTAATCTGTTTTCCTACAATAGATATTTCACGTACCCAAGGGGTAAATGTCAACCTCTCTGATTTACCTCATTTGAACCTTCTGCCCTTATTTTGCCTCTCAGAGAAATGACTGGGACTGTCATCCCACAGCTGAAACCCAGAGATATCTGCACCGAGCACAGTCACCCAAGAATGCAGCCTGTTGCAAAAAATGGCCTGTTTTGACATATTTGGTTGTGCAGTGATACTGTGAGTAAGCCCTATCGACCAATCTGCAGGACACTGTGGCAAGTCAGAGGGTTGCTCACTGCAGATCAGAGAGCAGAACCAGCAGAGAGAGCCTGAACCATCCCAAAGCACAGGCAATTAAAAGAGCTGTTTCTTAATTCATGATCCCCTGCTGAAAAGGCAGAATGTTTCATACATGGAGCCAGTGGCCAGAGAGCTCTGTGGTGGCACCCCGGGATGTGTGGGTTTGCTTTTTGTCTGTCCACATGCTGTAATTGTGAACGCTCAGAGTGACCCCCAAAGTCCCAGAACTCAGACTCCCAAGGCCTGCAGTAGCTGACAGCAGAGCTAAAACATCCCCTGTGCTAATCATCTGTATTAATCTCCCTCAGCACAACTTCAGCTGTTCGTGCTGTGACTCACTGTGCTTTATGTTTACCAAAGTGCACGTACAGCCTTTTAGAATAATCTGTTTAAAATCACACAGTGAGTCCCACGGGGAACAGGGTGGGGAGGAAGAGGGAGATGTCAGGATCCTACAAACCAGCATCATTTGTTTTGACAGCTTTTAATATTCCATATTAATCCTTCCACGTGCTGATCTGCACTGCGCCTCTGTGTCACCTGCAGGCTGAGGCCATCACAACCCGGTCACCCGCTTTTTAAGAGGTGTATTTGGGACATGGGGCAGAACCAGACCATATTTTTCTCAATATTGCCAGGGGGACAACATCAGATTGATTTCCTGGTTATCCATAATCAGATATGAGCATTATAGAACACCAGATAATAATTTAGTTGTGGGCTTTTTTTCTTACATCTGGATCATTTTAGCCAAAAGGCTGGAGGTCTGAGTCCTGTATGACTTCCTGTACCTTCCTCAAAGCTGGGCTCTCAGTCCTGCCCTGCCTCAGGCTGTTCACACCAGAGAGATGCCTTGAAGGGGCAGATGGGGATAAACTTGACCCCAGCAACAAGAGGCAAACTGCAAAGTGTAATCACTCCCCAAATGGCTATAGCCAGCAGAGGTAACAACAGCCTTTCACTCTCAAAATCCATTTGATTAAAGCCTCCAAATACATTTGTTTAAGCACCTCAATCCGAGTTCAAGGAAATCAAAATGTCAGCATTAAAAGCACCCCTTATTAACAATCTCAGTTCAAATATCAGATTAAATGGACATGGAAATGGAAATGTTCCCCACTGAAGGTCAGCTGTGGGTTGGCCTGCTGTGGATTATTCCAGAGGCTGCTTTTTCTGCTCTAAGTTTTATGTTTTGTGGCAGCTTTCAGAATGTCTTACGTTTAGCACCGTAACAGAGGCACCTCAGGTTAGCCTTGGCACTGTCATTCCCACTGTCATTCATCCTGTGCAGCAAATTCAGTGAAATTCAGACAATTTCTGTGAAACATCTGATTTCAGGCAGCACACGACTTTCCACTTGAGGCAAGGTGCAGTAAAAGCCATTCTAGCCGTGAGCTGAGCCGACCACACTTGGATGAGGTACAAAGGGTGGCTCGGGGGGAGCAGCTGCTGCTGAAAAATGTGGTGTGAGCAGCATCTCTGCTTGGGTTTCACTTTCTTCTTCCTGATCTATAGAGTGTGAGCAGCAGCTCTCTGGCTTTTACCTGGACAGCACGTTCCCACTGGAAGGGGGTGGAATATTTCAAAGTTTCACGCAGTATGGTTGAAACCCAGGAAGCTGCAAAGAGTTTGCAGTGACATTTCAGTAACAGGAATTTCGGGAAATACCCTGCCCAAAGAACTGGAATTCAGCTGAGGGCCCAGCACACACATTTGACTGGGAGCTGGATGGGGACCATGTCCCATAAAGTATTACTGCTAAACCAGAAAACGCTCAGGTTACACTGGAAACTTGTATCTGGATTTCTCTTCTTCAAGAAGATCTTTGGGAAGAAAGGGAGGAAAACATTTCACAGCTGTCAGAAGCCAGCAAGGTCCATTTCCAACAAACCCTGCACTTGTGTATGTTTACTCCTTGGGACTTTTGCTGGCAGGACTGGCCCCACGCTGGGCTCAGCACAGGGGGTGACAGTCCCCACAGAGCACACAGTTCTCCCACATCCTCTCGGGCTGTCCCAGACCAGTGTGAGCGCTCCCAAGGAGGATCCAAATGTCCTGTACTCGAGTCAGTAACAGCAGGGCCACGATTTCGGGTCAATTCTTGTGAAACTCAGAGAGGGAAGGAGGCAGAGAGGGAAGGAGGCAGGCAGGGAGGGAGGGAAGGGGGGCAGGAAGACAGGCTGGCTTTTCCACTTCTCAGAAAACACCGGTTTTTCAGAGAACACAGCAATTGCTCTGCCCATCTCCTGCTCTTGTCAACCTAATATATGGTATTTAAACTAAAATATATTGCTTGTAAAATGTGACATTTCAGAGCCATTTTGGTATTAAGTGCTAAGCTTGTAAAACTCCCCTAAACACATGTTTGTGGCATGAAAGGTCTAACTGGATTCAGCCCACTTTAAATGAAAACATTGGGGTGTCTGGAATATGCTCCAAGGGACCTGGCAAGCTGGAGCCAAAGCTTTGCTCTGAATGCCTGGAACCTGGAGTCTTTTAGGTACAAGGCAAAAATGTCTGTTTAAGAAAGCTTTTGAAGAGTGTGAAGGTGTGGTAGAGGAGTTTAGCATGCACAGATGATTAATTTCCTCTTGGAAAGGTATCTTTATGACAGCAGGATATTTATACTGGAATATCTACATTAAAAAGCAGGATATTTAGACTAGAATATCTACATTAAAATGCATAGTTCCTTTCAACTGAAATTTAACTATGTAATTCCTTAGTACTGAGTAATAGTCACTGATCCTGACTCAAGAGAACCCAGTGCCTGACCTGGGGGCTGATTCTGCTCCTGGCACATGTTTGCCACTGGCCTTTCACAGGAACAGAACTGAATACAAAATCAAAAGACATTAATTGTCAATTCAAAACTCTGTAAGATTTTTTTGGGGGGGGGGGTTTCTCTTGTTTTAAATTCTGAATTCCTAAAATGATTAATGTGCCTTGAATGCACACCAAAGCCAATCCATGATACCCTTAGATGGTACATCCACAGGGCCAAGTATATTTAGATGTTTTAGATGTTTTTTAAAGGCTACTGCTTAAAAAAATTCAAACCTTTATAATCATGTATATTTCCAGTGAACTGAATGAACTTTGAACAAACTGGCATGTTTGATTAATAACCATTAATAATTAACAGTTGTTTCCTTTCTGTCAAGAAAGCATCAAAACGATACCATCCTTAAGGCTGCCATTTACAGCCCCTTCTGAGAGAAAACAATATCACAATAAAATGTTTCGTTAACTCTTGCGCAACATTCTTCAAAGGTTGCACAATGACTCGATGCTTGGTTTAATTAGCACACCATGCTTGACTACTGAAACCATTTTTAGCTAATCAGGAGATGGAAAGATACTGATGATAAAATTGGAGCCTTTCGGGGTAATTTGAACATTGAAACAATCAATATGGTCATTGTTCAGTACCACTCTTTGGCAAGTGGTGAGTCCGAACCACAACAGGATGGAAGCAATTCCACACGGAAGAGAGGAGAAAGTGCATGAGCAATCCTTGGCCCCTCTTAATTCTACCAAATTATATATTGATTTTGAAAGGTCTTATAAGTTTTAATCGTTATAATTGCTATCTTATAATTGTAGAGTTAAGTTTGGTAGGCAGAATGTCCCTACAGAGGGCAGAGAATTCCAATTCTGTCCTTCAGGGCCAGAGCTTTACCCTCTGTATATGACCCTCCAAACTGGACTAAAACCTGCTCCCACCAAAACTAGTAACTACAAACAAGTATTCAGGAATTCCTGCCCAACAACAAACCAAATGATTTGGCCACTGAGAACCAAAACACAACATTATGAATACTTTCTAAAACACAAGAAAGCAACTTACACTTGGAATCAGATCGTGCAGGAGGACAAAGGTTTGGATACTGAGCCTGCCCAAGGACAGGCTGATGGCCCTGGGCTTTGTGCAGTGCATTATCCTGGGAATGCCTCAGCACGGATACGTGGATGCAGCCTCTCACCTTCCCATGGCCAGCTGTGTCCGGGACACAATGCTGCTGCACTGAGCCCAACCTCAGGGGAGGAAGGAGAAACTTAAATATAGCTGCTCTGGGGACGAGCTGGTGGGTGCTTTGGGGAGCCTCTTCCAGCTCCCACTGGCTGGAATATACTGATGACATGGAAGCTGGAGGGACTCAAACCAGTGGGGTGATGAAGAACCCTGTTCACCACTAAGGCATGCACGGACCATGCCCCACGACCTAAAAAAATAACTCGGGCTGCCAGAAGTTTGGTTTGGGTGGTTTTGTTTGGTTTGGGTTGTTCTTTCGCTCCGCTCGAGTACGCACTTCCCGTTCTCATATGGAAGCGATTCAGGGCGCTGAAGGCTGCGCTGTCAAAATCTCACCCACAGCAACTCCTCTCGCTCTGTGCAGAAAACAAAAGGAACACAGATTGTATCGACGCTGATATTAGCAATGGCAAAGCCTCATTGTCTCCACAGAGGCCTTACGCAATCCAGCGGGATGGGAGTGAGCAGAGCAACACGGAGCTGCCAGGGCTTGACCTGCGCTCCAAGAGCAGAGTGGATTTGGGGACACAGTGGGACGGTGCCATTCCAAAGGTCTCTTCATTGCCACCTTGGGCCCGCAGCTGTCTGGGTCATTCCAAAGGAACCCACCCATCAGGCAGAGCCCTGTTAATAACTGATGACTGTTTTCATGGTTTTATCCTGTGGGATCATCAGTGAAGTGATAACCTCAAAAAAAAAACCCCAGAGGTTTCGCTCCCCGGCTGTTCTTCCAAAACGTGTTGCTGCTGCTGTGACAACATACCTGCTCCTCTTGTCAAAGGAAAGGTGCCCCCTCCACCTGGCTGAGGAGGCCATCTATGCGTGTCCTGGGGTTCTCAGCTCACAGCCCCTTTGGAGCCTCTGTCCAGAGCCATTCCTGACACCGGGAAAGGGGAGCTGCACGGTTCAGACCTGCCTCCAGCACCAGGCAGGATGGCAGCTCTGGGAGGTTGGTATCTCCCACGGGGGATAAATGGTTGTCCTGGACAGCCCAGGAGAGCCCAGCCTGCCTCAGGAACACAGCAGGACAGTGGGAGTGCACACAGGGAGTCCCGTGGCATCCGCTCGCCCCGGCCACAGATGGCAGCTGGGCCCCAGGGAGTGACAGGCTCCTGATGGCAGCAGCACGTGTAGCATCTTCATGTGACATCCACAGGTGGGGCGGAGGGGAAAACAGTTTTTATCCGTTGCTATGGAGTCATGATTAGCTTGTATGTCTTCAGAGCCTGCCGAGGAGAAATGAAGGCTATTTTCTTATATAGATGTCATGAAATGAATCCTTGCAGAATTTCGGGAGTCAAAGGCTAAGCAGGTTTGCCTGAATACCTTCTGTCACTCAGTACACAAATAAATCTAGCCGGGAGACTTAAAACCAGTGTCATTTTTCAGCCAGAGCTGGTCACAAAACTTGCTCTTTAGCCTCATTTGGAGCTGTTTATGTGCACAGTAACGTACCAAACATGCGTTCAATAAAACGCAGCAATTATCTTCACAGAAAATGAGCCTTCGAAAATTAAGAAAAAAACCCACCCTTACTGCAGAGCCTAGTGACTTCAGAAAGAAACTTTTCCCTTATTCTCTCCAAAAGCTAAAAGAAAACCTGATGTTCCTCTTTTAAAATGTGTCTGCCTCTAGGTCTTTGGCACAGGTTTGCTGATGGGAGGGCCGGCAATCTATTTAATGACTGCATTGACGTCAATAGCATAACTGAAATACTTACTAAGATGCATGAGTCCAACTTTCAGGGGGGGTGTGTTCACAGGCAGGCACAACACATGAAACGGATTCTGGGCAGGAATGAACTGCCCCTGGAGCACCGGGAAGGGCCCCAGGACATCCCCCCGGCTCAGCCCTGCTTGCTTTTCCTGCAGGCAGCTTTGACACCTCGCTTGGAAACGCGCTTTTCATCTCCCAAGCAGCAAGAATCACTCCATCGCTCAGCAGCCATCATTTCACTCAGTCACGTCATTAAGCTGATTATCTCTCTGATTTCTTTCACACTTTTGTTTAGTTTCTGAATAATCTGCATCATCCGAGCGCTGCATCCTTTAAAAGTAATATTTGTGGGTGATAATATTTATGGGTAAGTCGACGGCACCACTGAGTTTGTTGGGCACACAACCAGTTACTCTTTAGCTCAGCTGCTTGGTAACACGTGGTTCCTCTGCACTCTTGTAAAAGCCCAAAGCACCACATCTACTTGACTTTTACAGTCACTCTCAAAATCAAAAGGTCAAATCTTCAGCCAAACTCACGGCAGAGCAACAGAATTTCAAAATGAATCCTCTATTTCGTGTGTGCCCAGAGCCATTCTCTGCACGCCAGGCAGAGGGAGGATGGTGCAAGAGCACCAGCTCCACACTAATTACCTGGGATTTATAGGTATTTGTAACCCAGAGCTGACTTTGATGCACATGGGCTCGTTAACTCCTACAAAAAGTCGGGGCTCTCATTAGCACAAGCACCAGCATTATCCAGTCTTTGTTTATGCTTTATACAAACGTTCGTGCACAAGTCTGTGTACATCTTACACCCACAGGAAAAATGAAAGACTGCGAGTTTTGAGGTCGTGTAAAGGCATGTGAGAAGTGCAGACAAACGTGCAGATGTACAGGAAAGCAGAGGCTAAGGCACAAGCAAGAAAAACACCAACCCTTCACTCCCACCCCCCGAGAGGAATTTTAACACAGCTGTAATCCCGTGAGCCCTGGAAAGCCTGTGTGTGCCATATCCCAAAGTGCTACACCCCCCCAAGCCTCGGGCTGCACAGGGGGTGCAGTGTTTATTATACTGCTGGGTATATAATTAATTGTGAGCACAGACTATAATTATTCAGTGCTGAGAGTATCCAAGGGGCATTCCCTGCTGCTGAGAAGAGTCTCTGCAAACCCCTCACAGATGTGCCATCTCCTCCCTGTGTCCCTGGTCATCCAAGAGGCTTCTCAGTCCTAGTTGTGTCATGACTAGGAATGTTCTTTCTCCATGACCTCTGTGATGGGGAGGAAGGGGCTCAGGCACCCCAGTGCCCATGGTGAGGTGATGGCATGAGGAGTTGTGCTATGTGCTAGTCCAGTGGTACACAACCACTGTCCAGGCAAGCAAACAGCACTGATCCCGTGCTGAGCTGAGAGAAAGAACGTGGTAAAAGATGAAAAAGTCCTGGGAATAACACAAAGGGAACAAAATAGATGGGGAAAAGTGGGTACCAAAAAGGCTGGAAGGGTAAGAGGCTTACACTGAAGGCAGCAACCAGTGAAAAATGATTCAATTCAGAGGGAAGATGGGTCAGGGAAGTAAATAAATGTGGAAGAAAGAACAAAACTAAGCAGGAATGGCCAGACTTGTTGCTAGTTAAAGATGTTATTGGTTGAATCAGTTGGGTAGGAACTGCAGATCTTTCAGTGGTGCCAGGGGAGGGAAGAGCTGAACTGAGAAAAGAAGGTGATGACAGATTTGCTGAGCCCAAGGTACCACAGAATCCCAGGACATGCTGAGCTGGAAGGGACCCACAGGGACCATCCAGTCCAACCCTCAGCCCTGCACAGCCCCATCCCCAAGAGTCACCCCCTGTGCCCCAGAGCATCATCCAAACCCTTCGGCAGCTCTGTCAGCCTTGGGGCTGTGCCCACTGCCCTGGGCAGCCTGGGCAGTGCCCACCACCCTCTGGGGGAAGAGCCTTTCCCTGAGATCCAACCTAACCCTTCTCTGGCACAACTTCAGAACACTCCCTGGGTGCTGTCCCTGGTCCCACAGAGCAGAGATCAGAGCCTGCCCCTTCTCTGCCCCTTCTCTGCCCCTTATGAGGAAGTTGTAACTGCAATGAGGTGTCCTCTCAAGGTCAACGAACATAATTGTGGCAGAGGTGGCATTTAAAGGGAACAAAGGGGGAACTGGAGAAAGAAACCTCCCAGCCACTCGTGTGACAATGTGTTTCTCTCATTGTTTCTGTAAGGCCTGAGAGGTGCTGGCAGCACCCCTTCATGACCCTGGCCCCACACAGCTGTGCTTCATGATGCTACACACCACAGCATTCCCATTATTCTCCCCGTGTGGAGTTCACCAGATAATTAAGGATTTACGTACTTTTTGCTACAGTTCCCTATTTCCGTGTTATGGATTCTCAGTTAATTCATAAAAGCAATTTTGTCCATTCCTGTGATCTGCACTTATAACAAAATAACAGGAAAAATCTGCCAGATTTACTTCAGCTGATACCAAGGACAAAACACAGGATGTTCAATACGTATTCCTCTTCCTTCTCTGGCTGTGGTTACAAGGTTAAGAAAGCTCTGAAAATCACAGTGACACCAGTAATGGTTTTCAAAGCACTTTGTCCCATGTAAAACTTGGCCAGAAGTTTTCACCCTTTCAAGAAAATGAAAGCAAGAAAAGAAAAAGAACTTCCTCACATTGCTACAGCTCATTTATTACACCATGGGCCAGGGTCCTCAATGATGCAACACCAGCACCAGATTAGGCTGCTCTCAGTTTGAAACAACGGACAAATCCTGTAATATTCCAGCTAGAGTAAACATCTGGCATGTATTCCTTGCAGTGCAAATGCTGGATGTAATTTGTCTCCCTCCAGGGTAATTTTATTAATGTAGGCTCGTTTGCTTTAAACCCTGAGTTCTGCATTTCTCAGAATAGGATATAAATCACTCCACTAATGACAAATTAAAGGAGACATACACGAGGTGCTCACAGTGATGTCAATGCATGGTGGTAAATCCATGAATCAATGTGGGACATGGGAGAGCTCAAATAAAATTCCAAGCTTTGCCGACTAACCAGCCTAGAGAACATAAACCCATTTCTTTCCAAAACACATTCTTTTATCTAGAGGGATGTAACACAGCCTAGCCCCAATCAAAACATGACTGCTTCCTTCTGCAAAACTTTCAGGAAAAACTCTGCATCCTTTCAGCCCCAGGAGCCATTGGCACACAACTGGAAGTGTTCTGATAGGAAAATCTCTCCTTCCGTTCATAATTTCCAAATCAGAAGGCATCAAGGGGAAAAAAAGCTGAAAACACTGAAAAAAACCCCCTAAAAATCTCTATTCTTGCTTCATTTAAAGGGAAACTTCCTTAGAAAGGAAAGAGTTATGACCGTTAATAATGTCAATATTGGCTGCTTTCATATAGGAAATAACACAGTTTCTCATCAGTCTCAAAAATGTTTCTCCTTCCTACCTACAAAGTGTCACAGTTTAGTTAGGTTGAATGATATGTCTGACTTTTCTTTCTTTCAGGGGAAGATTTCATGGAAAAGCAATTAAGATTGATGGTTAAGAACCCATTTAGTTTAGCCTTTGCAGGGTAACACAAAACTTGCTCTACAATTATGTGTATGACACCTCTCAGTCCCAAAGGAATTCTCGTGTGTTCCTGGCATTAGAAGCTCAGGTTAGCTGAAAAGTAACAAGTATCCTACAACTTATGTTGGAAATACTGTAGAAAAATCCCCCCAAAGTGTTAAAAAGTTGAAAGCAAATTTTTCCACAGAAAATGTTAAGAAAATTAACCTAAAAATTCCTGGAAGGGCATTCTCTCCTCATTATTAGATTCTGTAACTTATATAAACAGAGCTGTGGAAAGCTCATGAAATTTTCCATTATTTCTTTTTTCACATGTGCACAAAATTTAAGTCTTGCTAAAACCAACTTCAAATATGGTGCCAAATTGCATTCCTGCTTGTTCTGACTCCACGCTGCTCACAGACAGGGAGTGACAGAGAAGTTTAAGATCATGTTGGACAGTTTTGTTTCTGCATTAGAGGTTTCCACATCCCATTAACAAGTTTGGAGGAACCTAATCTGGAAGTCTCCGGGACTCTACGTGTCCCCTGAGAATAAATAACACACAGCATGAAAGGAAATTATAGTTATTCAGGCTTCACACGCTGTAAAAATTAAGCTTTATTAGTCCCTCCAAGCACATAATTATTGGAAAGGCCGAGATTAAACATTACAGATGGGCATTGCTCCAAATCTTATCTCCTTCTTTATGGGAGCAACCTTTGAATCAACACAAGTAGGGCCAGCTCCGGTCCTGAGTGGGGTTCCACAGGCCCTCGGCATGGCTAAACCAGGTGTTAAAATCAAGAAGCCTGTCCTAAGCCACCAGCAGCTGCTTCTGCTGCTCCTCCTCAGTCCCTGTCCCTGCCTGGGCAGCCCTCATATCACTGCTCACCCCACCCTGCCTTGGTGCTGAGCCCCCCTCGGGGGTCCCTTGGCCATCCTGGAGGAGGCAGAGGGAAGTTTCACCTGAGAAAGGGTTTTTGAGAATGCCATTTTTACACAGAACACATGGAAACAAACTGAAATAAACAGGATTTTAAAATAAATAAATAAATAAATGAATAAATATATAAATAAATACAGCTGTGTCTGAGCCTGTTCATGGCTCATAGGCTGGGGCTTGTCCAGGCCTGTGCACACAGGGACTCGGCAGAACAGCAGCCACTGTGGCCATGACTATCAAACCCAAATCATGTTCATCTCCTGAGCTAATATACAAGGACAAACCCCAAACCAAACTATTAAACTAACAATATTTTGAGCCTGATGGTTCTCTCATACTGGCCTTGCAGGATTAACCCAGAAGAAGCTCTGTGAGCCCAGAATTGCACTAGGGAAGGGGGCAGAGAAGCAGCTGTGAGTAAAACTGTGCAGTAAGTGTTGTCTGCATTTGACCCGGCAGGTGATTCCCAAAATCCCACACATACCTTGCAGGTTAACCCTGGAGACAGGTGGCTGACTCGTGGCTGGAGATCTCCTAAGAGAGACAAAGAATACTCTGTCAATAAGTATTATTTTCCCATTCCAAACCCTGCTGGCAGTTCAAACTACCAACTCCCCCAGTCAAAAATCCTTTTTCCTTCTCACAAAGAAGCCCACAACACTTTACAACACTTTGTTGAGCAGTATGGACAGATCTGTTAGGAAAGGCACACACACATGCTGGAAATGTGCCATCACCCCGTGCTGTCTGTGAAACTTTCTGCTCAAAATACACCTGGAAGTCAGTAAGGACCTGTCTTGGTGGCTGAAAGGGTCAGTGGCTTCCCCAGGGTCAAGGCATTCTTCCAGAGAGCTTTTCCCTACAGAGTCTGCAATGAACCCTGAAGTAATGTCAAATGCTGCAAGGCAATGCCATAAGTAAGGTCAGAAATGTGTCTTTAAACCCTACAGGGAACATCTGAATTGCTCCTGAACTGGGTAAGAAGTAAGCAGTCACCAGTGTTAAGCTCTGAAGCAGCTGAAGGACAATTTTTTTTGACTGGGAGCAACAATTTCATCAGCAAAGCCTGGATTTCAGAAGAACCAAAAGCTATTTGAAAAACCGGTTCAAATTAAGCCAAGAGGGTCTGACTGGAAAAAGGTGCAGTATCTCCCCAAATGTCAACATAGTTCCCTGTGAGACTTGCCAAACAAAACTGTTAATTGTTCAAGTTGAGACCATCATCAGAGACTCCTTTTTGTAAAGGAGTTATAAAGAGTTGACACCAAAATCAAGACACTTCAGTTTGGATTGAAAGGCAGTACTTCAGGCTGACCAAAAATGAAACTTTGGGCTTCTGCTTCCCTAAGAAGTTTCAGATACATGTTAACTGCAGCCAGATTTCCCCACGCTCTCTTCGCCAGCCTCCTAACCCCAATTTTTTCAGTCAGCCACTGAACTGAAACACCCATTATTCGCCAGCTCTCCTTTGAAGCTAAAATCAAAGCAGGCGAGCGGCTCAATTCTGCTGCGATTGTAGCTCCGGGGGGTTCCTCAGAAGTGCTCCAGGAAGGCCTCGCTGCCCAGGTGAGATTTTTGGGAGCAGAACACCTCTCCAGCCTTTCTTCCACCCTCGGTCCTTGCCTCCCAACCCGCCGCCAGCGCAGGGCTCTACAGCCTGCTGGTGGGATTTCAAAGGCTTGGCTCTTCTGGAGGGATGTGCAGGACCCAGCTCCTTCGAAGGGTTCAACACAGGGCACACGCTCCTCTGGAAATCTGCCCCGACCTGCCTCTGCTGAGCCTTTGAAAAGGCAAATCTTGAAATCTCTCAAAAACAGAAACTCCCCAATAGGGACACCACACCACGGCTGCAGCGCTTCCAGTATCGGGGCAGGCGTGCTCCAGGTATCTCCAACCCCTGAACTGCACAGACATGCCTTTGGGGGGGCGGGGAGGGATGAGCTGCTAGTCAGGAGGGTATTCCCCGCTCCAGAGCCTGCAAAGGGAACAGCACCGCTCCCGGCATCCTCACATTTACGTCCTGGCCGTGCCCATCCTGTTTTCTGTGGCAAGCGGGGCACAGGCAATAGAAACCCGGAGGTCTGGGCTTTGACAGCACTGTCTCTTCTTGGCCACCACTCCACTGGAGTGTCCACGGCTCCTGCTTCCCACTCCTTCCCTCTTGCCTGTGGGTACAAAGAGGAGCAGGCGCCGGATGCTTTCTGACCACGGCCTGGGCCACAATTGCCAAACTCCGCACTCCAAACCCATTAATCACACTCTCCTCTTTTCCAATCAGGAAACTGCATTAAGAGCCCTGACGTTCAAATCCAAAAAATTTGACTGCTGGTTGTTTTTTTTTCCTCTCCAGCCCTTAACATTCATATTTTCCAGCAAGTATGTGGGACAGCATCCTCTTTTTTCTTTCTCAGGCCAGAATGGGTGGAGGAAGAGGAGGAAGAAAGAGGGGAGAGGAGGGGTTAAAGAAAAGCTGAGATTCTCATGATCCCCAGTGCAGAAGTTGAAGTAAAATATCACATATCTTGAGACATATGATAAAAGCATGAGCTGGCAGCATGGCTGTGACCCAGCAGAGCTGTTTGGAAACTGTGCGGGAAGCTCCACAGCCCCTGGAAGCACATTCCGCCACAGATTTGGATGTTTGGCATACAATGGTTTAAACATTTAATGACTTTTGCTTTGGCTGGGCAAATGACTTTATACCTCAATCAAATCTGGGAATGTTTTCAAAAGGGCACTGTAAGATGCCTGTGTGTCCTACAGGTTACGCCCTCGCTTCCTTCCGGCCCCATCCAATTTCAGATTCCTCATTAGGAACTGCTGAAATGCTCGAGCTGTTCAAAAAAAGCAAATAAGCTTAAAAAAAAAAAAAAAGGCATCTATTTGAGCCATCTGTTTTTCTATTAACCTCCATCTTGGAATGCGGCAGTTCCTTCCCATCAAAATTTGCAAAGGGAAATCAACAGGAGGAAAGCCAGGATAAAACACTGGGCTTTACGTAAAAGACAAGCTTGAGTTGGAAGGGGGAATGTAGAGTGGGCACCCAGGTGATGCCACTCACACCTGCACCCAGGTGATGCCACTCACACCTGCACCCAGGTGATGCCACTCGCACCTGCACCCAGGTGATGCCACTCACACCTGCACCCAGGTGATGCCACTCACACCTGCAGCAGTGAGGCAGGACCACGGTGACCCCCTGGCATGGGGTCTTGGAGCTCATCAGAGCCAGGGGGACACTCGGAGTGAGCAACACCCACCAGTGCCAGCGTGGGATGAGTGGGATGAGTGGGGTGGGTGGGTGTGCAAGGAATGAATGATTGGTTTCACACAGAATGGCTCTCCTGGGGCAAAGCAGGACAGAAGGTGACGGGGACTGGCTCGGTATAAATAGCCAGGGGGAAATGGTGGTTCCGGGCCAATGTGTTAAAAAGGGTTTGTTTGGCTTCTCCTGGTCAGCAGGTATTAAACCAAACATCCTCCTCCTGAGGGCATCAGCTCCCCCACTCGGAGCAATCCGTGTCCAAGGAAGTGGTGTGGCTCGGAGCAGCCTCCTCAGAGAGGAGCTGACGGAAAATCCTTGGATCCCCAGAGCCCCATGCCGGGGGTCTCCATCCTTGGCATCCGCCCTTTGGCCATGGATGACTCTCACTGTGAAACAGTGGTGGAAATGCAGGGCAGAACCATGGTTTGATGGGACAGCGACGATGCCTCTGCCTCCAGCTGGGTACCCAAGGGATGCCCGAGACAGCCGAGGTGGCAAAGTGAGGAAGATCATGGAATTGCTAAGGTTGGGAGAGACCCCTAAGATCACTGAGGCCAACCCAGCACTGCCAAGACCACCATGAAACCACATCCCCAAGTGAGACATCCATAAATCCCCCCGGGGACAGGAACTCCACCCCTGCCCTGGGCAGCTGTGCCAGGGCTGGACAGCCACTGATGCTGAGAAATTCCGCTTGATATTCGAATAAACCTCCCCTGTCCCATCCTGAGCCCATTCCCTCTGCTCCTGTCCCTGTTCCCTGGAGCAGAGCCCGACCCCCCCCAGCTCCCCCCTCCTGGCA
>JAWWEE010000004.1:1165534-1178097 GCA_035221455.1 Xenops minutus
CAGGTTGCTCCAAGCCCTGTCCAACCTGGCCTTGGGCACTTCCAGGGATCCAGGGGCAGCCACAGCTTCTCTGGACAACCTGTGCCAGGGCCTGCCCACCCTCCCAGGGAAGAATTTTTTCCTAATATCCCATCTAAACCTACTCCCCATCCCTTTGGAGATGGTGCAGTCCAACAGCATTCCCAGACACAGGATCTGGAAGTGGTCAGTGTCCCTCTGTCAGAATCTGCATCAGAGCAACTGGCTGAGACATCTTGTTTGTTGGAACAGTCAAAAGAAGGAAAGGTGAAGACAGAAGACAAGGAATAACCTTCCCTTCAACACAAGGAATTGTTACAAATCCTCCTCATCCATTAGTGTTGTCCAACACAGCCCAAAGAACCCAAATGCAAAGAAAACCTACAAAAAATAAGATGGGAACCAAGGCAGGTCTTTTGTTGTGTTGTTTTTTCAATCATCATCTTGGACTTTCATAGAAGTCATAGAATCAGCTGGGTTGGAGGAGACCTCTGAGATCTTCAAGTCCAACTTTTGACCCAACACCAACCTGCCTACTAGACCATGCCACTGAGTGCCACATCCAGTCCCTTCCTAAACATCTCCAGGGATGGTGACTCCACCACCTCCCTGGGCAGCCCATTCCAATTGTGAGGTGGGAATAAAGAGCCAGGGAAAACCTCAGGATAATTTTCCAGTACAGAGTGAAAGGTGTGTCTTGCAGTGGATCTTCACTGGTTCATTTGCCATCGTGGGATTTGGGTGAAGGTTGGACTTGATGGTCTTGGAGGTCTTTTCCAACCTTAATGATCCTGTGATTATCTCATCAGAGAGTGATTTAAATCCTCCACCCCCAAATCTCCAAAAATTGAACGGATACCTTGAGGGTTTGATGTCTTGATCAGTTTTGTTGGGATAGACTCAAAGTTCTCAGTCCCATGAAGTCTCTAACAATGTGTCCAACTCCTTGGGTGCCTCTCCAAGGCCTGAAATCACCAATCCTCCCCACACAAGTGAGCTGCAGTTTGGGCAACCTCTGCCTTCAATTCATAGGGAAAGAAAGTATTTTCCCCGTTTCACTGTCCCTGCTAAAATTAACCAAGTGTTTGCATCGCTCAGGAAAAATTTATATAACATTTTAAAGGTCAGTTTGTCAGTTGATTCCTTTTGTGTAAAATATTACTTTGTGTTGGCAGGGCTGTCATGAAATAGGTTGTTTTTTGTAACTTCACTAAGTAGCAGGAAGGACATTAGGGCTGGATCCTACTTTGGATTTAAAAATAATAATCCCCATCCCACTTTATGTAAAAGCTTGTGACTCTCATTTAACTCGGGTTCACTGATGGACAAATCCACCTTTTTAAATGTTCTCTAATTTCCTTTTTATTTTTTTCCAGAACTCAAACCTTTATGATTTATGACCCAGAAAAATGGTGGGTCAAGACTTTCCCATAGTAAGTAGAATTTTGCTGTTCACACTCACCTATTGAAGAAATCCAGATTATTCAAGAGCTAAATAATTATGTTTTTCTTGAGGTTTTATACTCTTATTCCTGCCTATTGATTAATTCAGGTCTGATGATGGCCTTAGAAACATGGAGCTTACAAGGAAAGGGTTGTGCCTTCCTTTGAGCTTAAGAAGTGCAAGTAATAAGAGATCTTTGTTTATAAAAATGGAAAATGATGAGCCAGAGTGAAGTCCCCAAAAGAACAAAAATGCCTTGAAACAAAGGCAGTGTCAGATGAATATCTAAAATTTCTGGAAAGGTTCTGCAAAAGTAACAAAGCCAAGGCTGAGCTATCCAATCTATTAAATAGAAAAAAACATCAGCTGCATTTGAATAATTTATTGGTAATTTGATTAATTTTATTGATAATATTGATAGTTTAAAATGATCAATTTGCTAATACTAAAAGTGGTTCTGTGAAGAGGGACATGAACCTGTAAAATGGGACACTTTTGGAAGCAAATCCAATTTTAAGGGGAGTAGTGAAGAATTAACAAGCAGAACACAGACCTTTCAGAAACCTGAGAACTGCCTTTGATTTCCCTCTCCTCTGGATCCCAAGCCCCCATCCCTCACCACATAACCACGATATGATGGAATTCTGGATGTTGGCAGGGATTGCCCACCCCAAACCTTCTCTGAGCAGGATCAGCTAGAACAGGTTGCTCAGGGTCATGTGTGCTTGGGTTTTGGTATCTCCAAGGACAGAGACCTCCCAAAACTGAATCCAGCCTGGTCTGGTGTTCAACCACCTTGTCACTAACAAATATATGAATTTCATCATCAAAAGGAACGTTGTGTCTCAGTTCAGGCCTCTTGTTTCTTGTCCAGTCATTGGGAATCACTGAGGAAAATCCTCCTCCATGTTCTTTATTCCTTTTCTCCTTATCACATTGATAAGAACCCCTGAACTTTCTCTTCTCCAGCTCTTCCAGGCTCTTTCCACACAACAGATGCTGCAGTGCAGTCCCTTAACCCTCTCTGTGGCCCTTGCCTGGACTTGCTCCAGTATGTCCATGTCTTTTCCACCCAGATGTGAGCAGAGCATTCCAGCTGTGTCCTCACCAGTGCTCTTATCAATTCTAAGGATTGAAATTTGCACTAATGGACAAACTAGTGCACCACTGCATACCAGAATTGCCAAACCCAGTCAAAGAAGCACAGGCACAGATTAAAATGAACTGAGGGAGATGGAATAAGGTCATCTCCTCCAACTTCCTGCTCTGGGAAAGGAGCTGCTCCACTTACACAATTCCTGACATAATAATGTGTGTGGTTTTTCAAAGCTCTCCAATGAAGGAATTCCCACAGCTTTTCTGGGCTTCTGATTGCAGCATTTTACTGTCCCTACTGTTTCTCACCCAGTTTTATTGGATCTTCCTTCCTGGAAGCTGGGATGACACAGGCACTGCCTGTCACTTCCATTTCAACTCCAAAAAACTTCCCTGTGTTATTAATGAGACTCTCAGGAAGAATCCAGGCCCTAAAACAGTTTGCTGGGTGTCCCCTGCTGCACCCCACTGTGAGAACACCTCTGTGGGGACATCAATGGGTTTGGGAACAGCTGAATGGAACAGGGATCTGCTTGTCTCACCTACGTCTGGAATAGTCTTCCTGTACACAAAACCAGATTATTAACTGGCAAAACTCAGGGAGTTTTCTAGGGTGGACAGTCAGATAATTTCTTTTATTTTCCTGTGGACTATAAAAGGGGATTTCAAAGGCAACTCTTCCTCTAAGCCTCCCATAGAATCCCAAAATGGTTTGGGTTGGAAGGGAACTTAAAGAGCATCTAGTTCCATATCCCTCCTCATGGACAGGGATGTTTTCCACTATCCAAGGTTGCTCCAAGCCCCATCCAGCCTGGCCTTGGACACTTCCAGGGATCCAGGGGCAGCCACAGCTTCTCTGGGAAATCCATTCCAGGGCATCCCTCACAGGGAACAATTCCTTCCCAATATCCATCTAAACCTACTCTCCTTGGAACCAGGAGTTCCCAAAGTATTCCTTATTCTCATTTCTAACCCATATTCTTCAGGCTGTTCCAAACACAGACCCACATTTGTGGAGTCCTGCAGGTATTCAGGGACACAGATCTCTCCCTGAGATAAGGAATTTAACAGTCTGAATCCTTTGTGGCCAGACTCCTCACAGCAGCAAAGCCAAGACAAACTTTGACAGTTAAACCCCCTTGGATTCTTTCCTGCTTGTGACTTTTCATCCTTACATTAAAAAAAAAAAAAAAAAATTAAAAGCTTCTGTTTTGAATTGTTCCAAAGTAATTTTGGAATAATTTCTGTACAGTAAGGGTTTTGTTTTACTAATTCAGAGAAAGACATTGAAGTTTAGAGAAAAGAACCTTTCTGCACATTTTTTAAATAGTTTTATGGCTGGCATGACTCAGTGGAGCACTCGAATGCAGGGAGGGCAGGGAACTAAAAGAAAGGAGAAGATTTTCTCTGCTTTTTTTGGTTTTAGTCAATCTGCTCTCTGGTACATTTATCTGAGTGTGGAGCACAGGGGAGCTGGGCATGAATCACTGCTGCTCTTACCATCCTCTGCCCTATTTAGAGAGGAAAAGGTCAGAAACTGAGGGGAATTCTGGATTCTGGGCAGAGCACGTGCAAAGCCCAGGCTGGGACTGCAGGAGCCCACGGGGGTCCCTCCTGGATCACCTTGAGCAGGGTCTCATCCCCCCACCCTTCCCACACCTGCATCCCCCGTGGCTTTAGGATGTCCTGAGGCTGGACCCACGAGGGTTTGCAGCTCCTCTCTGCCCTCACAGCCCTGTGCCCTGCAGGAAAAGGTCCTGTGAAGATGCAGTTTGCACTTACTGATGCCCCAGCCAGCCAGTACTGACATTCCTGAAATCATTTCCACCAGGACTCACAGACTTTGGGACACAAGAATTATGCTGATGTATCTGGCAGACACGGAGCTTTTAAATGACTTGGAATGATGTTGTTTTTATAGTTGTGGCTCTGCTTCTTTCGCCTGAATTCCCTTTCAAAGACTTCGCAGAATTTTCTTTTAAGTTTCCCTGCGTTCTACTGTTGCACACAGATTGTATTAGTGTCAAAAAAGCCACAATTAATCCATAAGAATGCAGTCTTTTCATCAAACTGTGTCTTTGATCTGACCTATCTGGAAAGTGGAGACCACCACCCCACCCTCTAATCTTTCCTAATCGTTATTTCCATTTTTAACCATCAAAATTAACTTATTTGCACCCCAAAAAAACCCCAGTGTACAGGGAGGAAAATGTCGTGCCAGTGTCAGTGTTACTGACTCACAAGTTCAGGAGAGGTCAGTGCCCTCACTCAGCAGAATGAGAGGAGAAATTTGGGGTAAACTTCACACAAATCAAAGGCAGTGTGACTTTCAGCTGGAAACATGGGACTAAGGCATAAGAAGAAGGGAAAAAATTAAATACTGCATGCCCTGAACCACAGAAATAATTAACACTGCCCAAGGCTGGCTCTTCTCCCCCACTCCAAAGCCTGTCACAGTTTGAGCCTCTACCTTAACACCCCTTAAATATCCACCCCTGCTTCAGAAGGGGGTGTTACTGATGCCATGTTAATCTGGGGCCCCCTGGTGAACTTTTAGACTTTAAATGTCTTGACTGGATTTCATTCATAACCTTGCAATTGGAAAACTGAACTGAAAATAAAAGGTCCAAATTATCTGAGGAAGAAATACATGAACTTCTAGAGCTCCTCTACCTTTAGGAAAGGTGCATCCCTTGCAGGTGGCTCTGAAATGGGGTCACCATTGTAACTCTGCTTTCAGGGTGTCCATATACTGTGTTTGTGCAAGCACCACCTCTATTAGGAATCAACAGAGCAAATTGGGGTTCAAGGATTTTCCATACTAATATTCCATGTATTTGACACATCACAGCTCTAGAAAAACCCTTATTTCAGCAAGCTGCCCCTGGTGGCTGCTGAGCTCATGGGAGGATAAATCCCCAGGGAAAGGTTGGTACCCCTGGCTGAAGAAGGCTCAGTGTTTCACTGGGGCACTCAACTAAGCCACCAGTCTTGGGACAAAGTGGGTGGTTTATCCTTAAAAAACCCAGCAGCCTAGGCCCAGAACTACAGGAGAGCCCCACAGGGACTTCAAATAAGTCAGAAATGTGAGTGTGCCCTACACATCATCACCTGCTGAAAGGGCAGGTGACACTCAGTGCTCCCAGTGGGGCTGGGGACACTCCTCTGTGTCACTCCAAAGGCATCCCTAAGGCTAAGGCATTTCAGCTCATGGAGTTCACCACTGGGGTTGACAGCAGTCCTGGAAAAACCCATCACTTTTGGTAGGCAATTAATCTAAACTGTGTAATTAAGCTTTGGAATAACCTTTCCTCTCCCAAAGTCGTGCTGGTAGGGAAGGCAAACCCCATCATGACCTTTGCTTGAGCCTCTCACAGAACACAGTCATGGCACTGCATGGGCTGAGCAAAACATTTCCAGTCCAGTGATGCCACTGACAAGCTGGAAAACTGTGGATGTGTAAAATAAGAGGGCATTTCTTTAATGCTGAAAAAGATAAAAGCTGTGGGGGACCCAAGCTTTTTTGTTGTGGATTCTTCTAGGTCATTATTTTTGTGCACTGCCTGTCCTGTATGTGAGAATTCTGGCTTGATCTCCTGACTCCCAGGGAGAAACACATGCCAGAAATGCATATTTTTAAAACTGGGCACGTTTTCAAGGCATTTTGGCTCATGTGAATAAAATGTTAAGGTATCAGCAAGCCAACAGGGAAAGCTGTCACCTTACCAAGATCTGAAATGCCTGACTAGCTGTTGCCCCAGCACACAGGGACCCTGAGAGAAAAATATGAACACAGAATCTGGGGAGTGAAACAAGTTCTCCAATGTCAGGGCCTGCTCTGTATGTCACCCCTGCAGCACAGGGGACTCAAACACAGAAAGGCCAGGAGGGCTCTGCTGAGTCCTTAGGACCTGCTCTCCTAAATTGCATGGCACTTGCTGAATTCCCTCCATAGCAGAAAGAACCTCTTCAGCCCAGCTGGGACTCCAATCTCTTGTTCCAGGGATGTTAGGCATACCACAAAAACTCAATACAGAGATTACTGCACTGGGAACACTGGCAAAGGTTATCCTATTGCTGCTGAGGCTGCATGGAATAGAGGCAGGGCCAGATCTGCTTCTCCCACAAACCTCCCTGTAATAGCATTTCAGAAAACAAAGTCATGAGGAACCCACTTAAAATCTGATTTCAGCTTTAAAGCATTCTGTCACCTAACCAGCCATATTTATTCCCAGCTAATACATTTGCTTTCTACCCTGACTACAAGGATGATTTGTGGCAAGACATATTTGTTCTGTTAAGTAAAAGATATCACCTGTAAATTCAAGTAGATCAACTATTTCAGTATATCCTGTTTCCTAAAGAAATTCAGTGTGTGTTTATGCCATTCCTTCCAATCCATCAGTAATTAAAAAAACAGTGTGGTTTCATGCATTCAAACTGAGCTTTTCCTAACCAAATCAGGCAGGTCATGCACACAGGACCCACCCACCCCAGAGCCAGGACAATTCCATCTACCACCATTCCAGGGAATATTTACCACAGTGACAACTCCTTAAAACTGAGCAATTATAGCAGCAAAGAGACTTTGACAAGTCAACACTGATTTCATTAAAGCGTTTTAAGAAACATGGAAAACACAGAGGAGGGAGACTCCTCATTCCAACCATTTGTCATTTGAAGAAATCCAAATTGTCCATGTTGTCCAAGATCACTCTTAGACAAGACAAAGGTACATGGCATAACATCTGGTTGCTGAGCTCAAGCTGCCACTGTGCTGCAACCTGGAATGCTGATGTTTTAGAAATTGCTTTCACATTTCCAATGGCAATAGTGCCAAATTTAACAGTCTGTACTTACACAGCATATAAAAGATTAACCTTCAAGTCCTCTCTGAGGTCCAACCTCCAAACCCACAGGTTACAAACCAACAGGTCCAGCTTGCCTTGAATCCAACATTCCACAGTCCAGTTTGAATCTGAAAAAAAGGAAAGGATTACACATTTCTGGCCTGTGTTAAAACAAAGTGAAACCACAACTGGAGAGCCAGGATAAAATCCACTCACAGAGAGAGGGCAAATAACAGGCACTCACAAAGGTGAGTCTGCACCACGAGTGTGCAAATGTTTAGGAGTAACCTGTGCTGAACTGGCCCCAATGTCCCTAAACACTTGCAAGGCTCCCAGTCTGTGGTCCTGCTGCACTGGCATTGTTAAAGAAGGAATATTTTCTACCTGGCTTTAGGGACAAGGCTGCAGGGTGGAGGAAAGTGAGGCTCCTGCTGCTGTGAAGGGGTACAGCTCCCTGTGGCTGTGCTGTGGGTTTGTGCACCCACCACTGCAACATGTGGGGCAGACAAACAGGGAGCCCTTTGTGCCATGGGGGAGTTCCTGGAAAATTAAATCCTACCCTGTTGAGGGCAATGAGATTCCTGCAGGCCACTGTGTTCCTCTGAGACTGGGGTTTGCAGGAGTTGGAAAACAGCCTTGAGAAAAAAATAATTCTAATCCATGTACAGATATTCATTAACGCATCAGAATTCTTGTAAAAATGATGCCGTTTGCTCTCCATCTCCTCTGCCTCCCAAAGCAGTTTAAAATCCATATCCATAAAAAATATATAAAATATTTCTCACAGTGTCTGAACTCCTTTGAAGATCTGGGCTTACATCCTCATATGCAGTGCTACATATTTTATTCAGAACTCCCCTAGAAAGACAGCCAACCTTTTTTCCCCCTTTGAAACAGTGCTGTACAATTCCCTTCATCTTCCACTACAGACCTCTGTGAGGGAGGATTTTACCACACTGTTGTCTGCCCAGGATAAAAGTGAATCCCCATTAATACAACCCACCCCTCTCCTCCCAAACAACATAAAAACCCAACCATTTTTTGAAGAATTAACTTCTTATGCCCTTGAATGCTCAACCCACCTATTTCCTGAGAAGAAGAAATATTTATTTCTGAAGGAATAAACTTCCTTGCCTGCAGGCTTGCTCTGTACAAAGAACAATCAATGTTCTTCTCACTCCAAAGGCAACACAGAAAACTTTCTTCATTCATTAGAGGCTTGATTTCAGATGGGCCACGATGGTCCCTCCTCAAACCAGACCAGCTCTCAACTCCAGCAGAGAAAGGGCTCAAAAGTGTCTCATTCAGCAGCACACAAGGCAATGTAAAGTTCCTGGGAGGAACTGGATGGACCATGCAATGGGCAACTGCCACCTGAAGAAAGTCTGCAAATATAAAGGCAAAGATATTGGAAATAAAAGAAAAAAGTTCATCTCACTTGTCAGTGAAAAGGGAGAGGCTGATGTTACACAGAAACACATCCATTATGTAAGAATGAGGCTGTTCTATGAATTGCAGACAAAATGACTACAACATCCCCTCTGCACGGGTGTCACAGCTGACAGATGTCACCCTTCCCTCCCAGACTCACTGCACCTGACCTTTGCTTTCCTCAGCCTCTTGAAATGCAGCCAAGAGTGTAGGGGAAGCACCTCTTTGGGGCAAATTGGCTCATATTAATCCAAAACACAGTGAATCCTAAGCCTAAATCCCCACACCACACAGGGGCGAGTCCCATCTGCCCCTGCAGTGCTGGGACTCCTGCAACCCAGCTCTTCCAGCACAGCTCCACTTCCCCAGAGAAAACAGTGCTGTTGTAAGTAAAAGACATAATCACACTGGAACTGCTGAATCCCAAAGGGTATTGTTCCAGGAATGGGTGCATCATCTGGGAAACGAGATGCAGGGGAAGAACAACTTTCTCCACCAGACTCAGATCCTTCCACGTGAAATTGCTCCGACCACATTTGTAGCTCTCGTTGCTAAGTCATAACTTGAGTTCCACTCCCAGGGATTTGTGGAATGATGAGAGTGTGGGTTTGGGGAACAGCTTACTGTAAAACACTGGGTGATTTCAGAGATTAAACTCTAGTTACAGAAAGGCATGTGGGCCATTTGTGCACTTTGCATTTAGCTGCTTGCTCAGTCAGGGCATAAATATTTTAAGCAGTTCATTAGATAGAAATTAATTGATGCTCTATGCCTTGCAATAGCCAAAATAAGAAAAAAACACAGAATTTCCCTTGCACTGTTTGATTAACAGCACAGAAACATGAGCTAAACAATATGAAAATACACAAGTTTTTAAAAAATAGCAGGTGCAGTGTGTTATTATGCAGAGTGTTAAGGTGTTTAGATTTCTCCCCACGCAGATTTCGTGCTGCCACACTCCTGGAGGATTCTGCTCTTTGCTTCTCTCCAGGTTAACAGAGCTGGTGTCTCTGTAAATACCAGGTTCAGGTATTAAAGGCACACAACGTGTTTAGATAGTGTAAGGTATTTGAAAGAATGCCAACAATGCAATATTTCATACTGAGTGGATAAAAGCACACATATAGCAAGATAAAAAAGATGTATTTGTATATAGAATGGATACAGAAACCTAATGATTTATTCATCTTTTGTAAAGATACAAGATGACACAAATTTTGAGACTAATTTCACTGAATTAGTCTGCTTTCTCCCTAAGCATCATCATCAAAAGTCTTTAAATAGTTCTTATTTTAATAAAAAAAATGAAAGGCAAATACCAGCTGTTCCTGAACAGAACCCACCAATATTGTTACAGGCACTTCCCAATTAGGAAAGCAGTTTATTAAATCCCACATTTGCAGTGAGTTGAGCACCCTTTAACAGCCCTGTGCCCGTGGGAGCAGCAATGACAGTGACACCTTGGCTACACTGAGCTACACACACTTCTGGGGGAAAAGGGATTTTTCCTTATGCTTTAGGACCTATCAGGGTAACAAAACAAATGGCCCACAAATTTCTATCTCATCAAAAGCTGACTGGGGCATTTATTTACATGTGTCTTGACCCACCACGTACTTTCTACTGATGTTTCCTGAGTTTAAAAGTCAGCTTTTTGGGTTAAGGGACACAGGCACAACATTCCAACTCCACACAGTGACAGCATCAGGTTTTTTGTACATTCTAGTTGAATGCTGTGGCAAGGTGCTAATCCAGCAGCCTGACTTGAAACACCACTGTAAAACAGAAAGGTGGTTCCTCTTCATTCTACACACCTTCCAACAGAGTTATTTCTTCAGCAACTTACCCAGCAGCACGAACACGGTAAGAATAATTTGCCAATACATCCTGGTTTGTAGAACTGATCTGAAAAACACATAGAACTTATAATTATCAGTGTATTACTCCATGAGGTTATCTTTTTGGTGCACTTCCATTAATTTGATACTCACACCTTTGTAAGCAGAATCACAGAGTCCCAGAATGGTTTGGCTTGGGAGGGACCTTGAAGATCATCTTGTTCCACCCCTGCCACAGTCAGGGACACCTTCCACTAGACCAGGGAAAGGAAGAACAGGCCAGAAAGGAAGATCAAAATCAGAATGTCATTTGAGTTAAAAAATTTTGCTTAAAATACCAGTTAAATATCAATGCAGCTCTTTCACCATTAGTGCTATAGAGCCCCTCACTCCTCCAGGCTGTTGCTGATCACTGTTCCCCTTCTGGGTTTGCTCTGAAAGGCACTACAAACCCAAACAGCCAAAATGCCCAAGGGATACCCAATTTTCCAAGGGCAGCACAAAAAAAAGCACCCAGGCACCCATTTCAACAGTGAAGACTTCACTGAACTTTACAGTAATGTTTCAATATTGTTCTTTCATTTCAGATACTTTATTCTGTTTCATTTTAATCCAATACTTATACAAACTCTGTTCAAAGCAAACATGCAGAGTTTGGCTGCTGTTGTGCTTCACCAGAACCGAGTGATGAGTAAAAGTTACAGCTCGAGTCAGACAGCAAATGCCAGGGCAAGAAATAAGATTTAGGGAATCCCTCCAAAATATTCCATTCCTTAAATATTTCTGAGAGCAGTTTCCTTGAGAACATCAGTGTAGCCAAAAGAGTCAGTGTCAAGGTTATGTAATCCACTGGCCTTCCAGTTTGGGGCAGAATGTACTGTAATATATATATATATATATATAAATATATATACATGCCTTGTTTGATACACAGAGCCCTGATCACAGCTCAAAGCAGACATAATTCCATACCTACCTGAAGGAGCAGACAACTGCCCAGTGAAGGGACAATATTCCAGGATTCTTGTCTCCCCACAAGCTCTCCCACAAGGAGAACCCTTCCAAATCTAGCTGGAGCCAGAGCTGAGCCATCCCTCCAGCACAGACCATCTGCACTGTGGTCTGTGAGATGACTCAGTGCCATCCACTTTTCTTCCCACTCACCAGGTTATAATCAGGGTACACTTCAAGCCACATTTTCAGCAGTTAAAGAGGAAAGCTCACATTTTCACACCCCTGCTTCAGAGGACAATTTGCCTCTCAGCACAGCTGTTAGGTGGACCTGTACCTCTTCCATTAGTCTGTTCCTAGCAGGAGAGCCATGAAGGCCAGAGGAATTACCTGACTACAACCTGCTATCAGATGTGTCATTTCACAAAAATACAGGCAGGGACTACTTCCAAAAGCCTGTAATTGAAGTCATTTAGATCTTTCCTTCCCCAAAAAAACCCTTTTAAAATAGTTTACTTGACTTATGTGTACATTATTCATACTATTAAATGGTTTAATGAGAAACAGCCCGTGTTCCTCTTTTACAGGTGCAGCAAAAATTCCCTGTTCGTAGCTCAGCCACTTCTCAGCAGGAAACTGGCAGAGCTCCCTTCCATATGTTGTACAAGAACACTGGACATGCATTTCAAAAGCTTATAAAGTTACCCCTAGGCCATGGATGTTATAGTTTCCTCCATGCAATACCTGCTTACAAGAAGAACACACACCTTAAAGGGGGAAAATTATATGTAGTCTACTGAAGATAAAGACTTTTTTGCTGCTGGAAGTGAAAAAAAAACACTCAGGAATAATTTCCTCCTGGAAAGGGTGGTCAGGGCTTGGGAGGGGCTGCCCAGGGAGGGTTGGAGTGCCCAGCCCTGGAGGTGCCCAAGGCAG
>JAWWEE010000004.1:1180949-1222276 GCA_035221455.1 Xenops minutus
TGCAAGTCCCTGCCAGGAGGGGGGAGCTGGGGGGGAATTGGGCTCTGCTCCAGGGAACAGGGACAGGAGCAGAGGGAGGTTCAGGTGGGACATCAGGAGGAATGAACAGATGGACCCAATGACCCTGGAGGTATTTCCCAGCTTTGTTGATTTTATGCAATTTTAATCTTCCTTGTGCTCATCCTTTTGGAAAAGGCAGCAAGACTTTAGAACCAACAAACCAGACTGGTGAGCCTCAAATAGGTGGAACTGAGGGTTTTTTTACGATGTTTCTTTTCTTTTCAGTGATATTATTTTGAAATAAACACAAAACCAGTATCTCTGCTTCAGGAGGTGAGAAGAAAAACATTTATATTTACCTAGAGCAAGCTCTTCTCAAGTAAGCAGACTGGAACTATTGTGAACAGTTCTTAAAGTAAAACACTGATTGCTTTCATTTATTAATTGACTTTCTGTAATTCGTGATCCATTTCCTCAAAGCAGCATCAGCCAGTTTCACTCCTTATTAAAATAATCACCACCTCCTAATTGATAAATTCTATTTTTAAAATACATGTTCTGGTGCATCACTTTGGGAAATCTGACTGCAGAGCATTTGTGTGTGAGATTAGGAAGTGTTTGTGTCCCACACTTTCACAGCATAAGCAAAACGTGTCAAAAGCTACCACTAGAAAATCCCTTTCTATTCAGGTTAGAACATCTGGAGACACACATTTCACAGAGCAAGTTTTCTTTCACTTCCCCATGAACCACTGGTGTTCATTGAACCACAAAACAAATCCTTTATGCAACCTCCACTAATGCATATTTATTTGTTTTTCAAGGGTTTTTTCCTCCCTTAACGTCTAAACTAAATCTTCCTGAAGTTTAATCCTCTTACTTTTTCATACACTTGAGAAAGGCAGAAGACAGGTATTTCCTCCTTTCAGAAACCCCATGTTGTTGTGTCATGATTATGTGATTGTGTTATTCTATAACTGAGTTTACTGACATCTTCTTGCTCAAATATTTCCCCCTGTGCTCTGCTGTCTCCTTTCATGTCTGGATTAGCTCACAGTTTCTATTTTGCCAGTGCTGTTATCTTTATCATCCGAGATTTTCATCCATGCCTTATTCCCTCGGATAGGGACAGCCAGGATACCAAGCAGGCTGATCCATGGTGTTTTCCAGCATCCCCTCTGCCCAGGGCCTCCCCCTCTGTGGAATTAGAACTGTTGAATAGATCTTATTTGTATATATAAATACAAAGAACAAGGAAATCTGTTTTCTCTCAGCCTCCACATTTCACCTCAGACTTTCTCCCTCAAAGCATTCTAAAAGTACCAAAGGTCCAGAAGCTTTTCCACAAGTTGCATGTTGAAGAACAACAAAAATACCATAAAATAGCGAGTCCCAAATGTTTGACAAAGCACCTGAGAAGATTTCAGTGCCCTACGTGCCTGTTTTGAAACTGAGGGTGAGCAGGAAACACAGAACTGCAGATAGAGCTTCTCTGACAGAACAAAACTTTACCCTTGAAGGTTTATTTATTTTGAAAATGTGACATTAAAACAATTCCTTCCCTTCCATCAATTATGCTGGATATATTCCCTGAGCCACTGTGTTGGCAGAAAATAATACCGTGAATTCCTGGAAATCAAAATTACTATAATCTCTTGCACAGTTTTACACCCATGTATGTTATTTATTACCCATTGAAATAGACAATCTTCCTGCCACTGCAACCAAGGCCCTTCTAGGCTTGTAGAAACAGCTACAAACTTCTTGCTCAAGAGCAACAAAATCCTGAAAAACAAGTTATTTTCCTCCTGTAGTGAGAAAAACCACTCCAGCCATCTGCCCCAACAGGGATGTGCTAGTGACAACACAAGTGTAAACAGAAGTACTTCTTGAGGTTTCCAGTTTTGAAAAAAGAGATGCAGAAATCCTGTTGCTCCTGGGTGCAAACCAAGCAATTATGCATCTAAAAGAGCTAAAAAACATGCTAGAAACTCAGCTTCAGCTCTACCAGGTTAAATTGGTCAGTTCTGTGCTCCTTCTGGATTTTGAGCATGGGTTCCAACATGTTTCTTGGGGTTTGTTCCCTTCTAATCCACCCAATTTGATTCACACCAGCTCAACCAGTTTATATTTACAGAGGTAAAAGAGCCTCACTATGGAACTGCTCCAGAAAACATCAAATATTGATCTTCTCTATAAAAACAAATCACATGTATGTGGTCCACGTTCTTCTGAACCATTTGATGACCACAAACAAAATATTTCATGACATATTCTTAATTCTTTTAGTGGTTGGGTACCTCCAGCTGTTTGGAATAAGCTTCTGAGGGAGGCAGAGGGGAATGATCTACAGAAAACTCACTAGAAGGGATTCTCAGGCCTTTTTAAGCCTCCTCATGGCTGCAGGAGAGGTCCCAGGTAATTAGTGCTCTCACCATTAGCGAGGCCTCTTTCCCAAGTGCCAAAGAGTCATTTGGCAAGAAGATGATACTGAGTGCACTCAAGGGGGAAATTGCAGCAAAAAGACAAGTTTGGCAAAGAAAGTGGTCCTTCAGCTCCCAGGCTCTGCAGTTTAACTCCCATTCTGGTGTGTCTATTTACTAAAATAAAAAAATAAAAGCACCAGTTACTATAGTAACATTTACATCAGAGGTGGCACTTCTGCTGCTCCTGAGGTAGAGAACACCAAGCTGCTCTCTTCACCTTTCTGCTTCACTCCTGCAATATTTTAAATGACAAACCTCTTCTCTAATAAAGTTGGGGTTTTTTAAAGTATTTTTCTTCTCAGCTTCTAAATTAAAATACATTTGAGCTGGTTTTCTTTTAAATGACTAAGCCCTGTGTGTGGGAACACAACTCCTGGTTGCAGGGAGAACAAGGGGAGTGGATGCAAAAGGAAAACTGCACCATGGGGAAATGCTCCCCATCCCTAGGAGTGTTCAAAACCAGGTTGGATGGGGCTTGGAGCAACTTGGAATAGTGGAAGGTGTCCCTGGCCATGGCAAGGGGTGGAGCAAAATGGGCTTTAAGGTCCCTTCCAACCCAAGCCATTCTTTGAGTCTATGAAATAAGACAAATTTTGCTTCCCTAGTCCTGCTGTAGTTTAGTTTTCTCTTGGAGGAATCATGGTAAAATGATAGATTAGTATTATTTCCTTGGACAAATAGTCCCCTCATAGCTTTTATTTTAGCCTGTTTGAAGGGCAAAGCATCATGGCCCATTCTGAGCTCTCCTCTGCTGCCCTTTCCACTATTTTTCCAGGCTCTTCTCAGTTGATTTGCTATCAAGTGCTCCTGTAGCTCTGCTTCATTTCCACCCCTGCTCTTGGTTTACTTTATAAACACTCCAGAGAATGAACAAGACAGGGCTCCTACTGCTCCTAAGCTTGCAGAGTCCTGCCTTGGTGCTGGAAGAGCCATCAGGCTCTCCAGGAGCCTTTCAGGGTCCAACTCTGTGCTCCCTCTCCAGAAACAACCCATTGACACAGCAAAACGTGACCCTCCTGGGCAGGTGAGGAAATGAGACCATGGAGGGTTCTCAGTTCCACCAAACTGACATCATGGATGGGCCTAACAGGAATTAGCAGCTGGAAAACACAGAGCAGAGGGTAACAGGAGGAGTGGAGGGAACTCAGACACCACTTCAATGGGTTGACTTGCTTTTTCTTTCTCTTTTTCCTCCTGAGGAATACACACTTAAATCAGATTGGAGTGAAAACTTGCATGGATGGGACTGTGGCACAGCCCAAGCATTTGGTCAGGTAAAGGTACTCTTTGCTGATGTCATAGCCCTGAAAAAAACAGGGTTTGCTTTTAATTCCAAAGAAAAGCATCATTTAGTCTGTTATCCCCACAATCCCTGCTGGGATGAGAGCACCACTCTACCACAGTTTAGAGAGAAGAAAGCAAACACTACTACTTTTTCCCCAAGGGGGGGTGGTGGAAATCTATTTCCAGAAGCACTTTCTAAAACCTGGCACCAATCTGAGCTTCTCAAGTGTGTCATCAAACCCAGAGGACATAAATTCACAGAACAGAGCTGGCAAGAGAGATAAATGGTGGGGAAATTGAGAAGGTATTTTGAATAAATGCTTCATGGAAAAATAAAATCTAGGCCTTTTAGCAACTTAGATGTTTCTAAACCTGGCAGAAGTTCAGCTTGTGACATTCACGCACTTAGAGAAAAAAATACCCAATAAAATGGTGGTGTAATTCAAAATGAGGCCACTTTTGTGCTCCTGGCTACGGGAACAGGATTTTAATTCAAGGTTTATGTATCAGTGATGTGTCTCAGCCAACATAAAATAGAAACTTCAGCTACTTCATGCCCCCAGTAAATGGAAACCATGGAATGGTTACAGGTGGAAGGGACCTTAGAGATCATCCAGCTGATGAAAGAAAAGCCACCACTTTTTCATGAAAGCTGGGGAAGTTCTACAACAGGGAACAAGGATCCTCACCCACCTTGGCCCACCACCCCAAAAGGGAAAAAAATCCTAAATAAGAGAGAACATTCCACATCTTTCATGGCTCTTTTCAGACACATTGTTCTCCAAAATGACATTATTTTACCTAAATATCAAGCAGAGTCCTACCATGGGGTGCCCAGTTTTCAGCTACTACTAACCACAGGTTTAGGCACTGATTTTAGGGCAATTCAGCACTGACTCTGGGGAATCTGGGTCTCAGTCTCCAAAATCTTGGCAGTAATTCATCCCTAAGAAGATGCACTGTGATCAAGACCTTTTAGAAAGCACATCTTCCAAGCACCCCAGAGCCAGATGCACTGGGGTGCTGAGACATCACGGGCAGCAGCAAAGACATTTCTGATTCACTTCTCAGAGCCAGATCCCACAGTTTCAAAACATCAGGGATTTATTCCAACACAAGTGGCCCATTGTTTTGGAAGGAAATCAGAAAAATAAAGTGGGGAATAAAAGTGGGGAATGGCTGGATCCATATGGTGAGATGTTGACACTCTGCATGACTTATTTGCTGGACAAGCAGCAATGGGTGAGAAGGAACAGCATGGGGGGAAAAATACAAGGGTATAGATGTGTGTGATGGGAAAACAGGAAAAAATGGGCCAGGAAGGGTCAGATATGGGAAAAGGCAAGAAAAACAAACAGATGGACCCTGGCAGGGTGGAAGGGATGTGTCCAGATAGTGCTGGCACTGAGGAGGTGTGACCAAAAGGATGATGCTGGGATTCTGACAGGAGGGAAAGGGCCAAAAGGGACACAGAGTCCCCCCAAAAGGGGTGAAGAACCTGTGGAGGGGATGTGCCATCTTCTCAGTAGCCACTCAAACATCCTGCAGCCAGATCTTTCACCCCTGTCTGTGCCTTGCACCCCATTTAAAATGTCACAGCTCTGCACATTTACAGATAAGTCTCCATCTCCAAACATCAAGAGTCTCCCTTATTGACGAGGTATTTGAGCCGAAAGGTCTCCACTTGCAGGGTGTCAAACACAAATGTAATCTGATTATTCCATTCAGACAGGTTTCCCTTGCAGAAAGGTCATATTGGATACAGGTTACTCCCTCGTGGATGTGGGTGGAGGATGTTTGAGTGGCTACTGAGAATATGGCACCCAGGAAAAACCCAGCTAAGCATCAGCTTTTTCCCTCCCACCACTCCAGTTTCTTTGTACGTGGCTTAAAGGAGATAAAATTGACTGTTGAACGTGATTCACCAAAGTAACTCCAAAAGGTTTCATTCTGGGTGAGAAGTTCTGATGTTTAAATGGGAACAAGAGAGCCTAAATCCTGCTCCAAATGAAAATACAGCCGTGAGGAATGAGCTGTTACTGCAATTTAAAGGTTAACTGTTATCAACTTGATGTGATTACTGGAAGTGCTACAGGAAAACAGGTATTGACTGACCCTCCTAACCAGTTTATCCACAAAACTCCTCATTACCTGCCCTCTGCAGCCCAGAGAAATGCAATTATCCCCAGCAACTTGTGCCACCTCACACAAAGCTGAGAGGTGTGTGCAATAAAAACAGGCACTGCAGGATCACACAAACAGGTGGAAGAATGAAGGTGTTGCCTTTGATTTCCTCACACAGCGTCTTTTGCCAAGAATCACAAAGTTCAGGACTGTCAGTGACCCCCCCAAAGTGACTTCATCTCTGTTCCAGGTGTCATTGTTCTTGTCACAAGGGAGGAGGCAGAGGCATCAATGCTCTCATCAGCTGTGACCTCCAGCACTTGTCACAATCATTGCATAAGCACAGGATGAAACTAAAATTCAGTTAATTGGGCCATTTTCGTACCAAATCAGAGGTACACAAATTTTAAGAAACCCTTTTTGAACAAACACTGCCAGAGCTCCCACTTTCAACAATTAACAAGCAGACATTAGGGTTTAATATTTAAGAACAACAGTTCTATCCTGTACAGAGCTTAAGGCACAAGAGTTTATATTTAAAACAGAAAATTAAGAAACATCTAAATATGTCAAATCTAAGTTAGAGAAAAAGTTCAACTTTTAAAACTCTTACAGATTAACAGAGCCTTTAAGATTTAGCACAATGAACTCCCTGTACAGCTCAGGATTGACTGATTTATTGATTCTGGAGTCCTCTCATTAATCAATGATCAACCCACCACCATCATTTAGTCCAAATCAACCCCCAACCAACTGATTTCCAAGAGCAAAGCCCTTCTGTGAAATATTCCATTTTTTTAGTCTTTCAGGTGACTTATTGCAGTAAATGAGGTTTTTCTGTTTAATGCAGACACTATGATTTTATTTTTAGTCAGATATTTTGTTCCCTCTTCACATCTGAGCAGGATCTCAGGCAGAATTCACTGAAACCACCAGGAGGTTTTTTGCTGATTTTTAGGGGATTTGGGGCTAAGCTTTTAAGTGAAGATAAATGGTGACTTTTTAACATTTTTCTCTGCACAGGGGCAAATCAGGGATATAATCCAGATGCTTCTGCTGTGCCAGTTGTACTGGGAGGTGAATGAGATGCATCCTGGTATGTGATTACTGGCCTTATCTAGTAATGCTGGATTTATACCCTGCATTAATACATGACATCAAAAGGCACATTCCCTAAGAGCTTGTGCCAATGGATCTGAAAATAAGGGCTCAGTGTCAAGGCTGCCCATATGTCTGTTCTCCTCAGTCTGGAGGCTCTGGATAATCCTCATGACACCCCAAGGTGGAATGGATTTGTCCTTCCAGCCGAGCCCTCTGCTCGCTCGTGCCTTTGACAGAAAAGTGACCACAGAAACCACCAGTTTGCATCCAGCCCCTCAAGACAAACCCAAACTCAAGACCAAGCATCCCCTTTGGAGCAGAGGACATGTTTTAAAAGTTAGGCAGTGCTCTGATCACAAGGTGCAAACTCATATTTATCCTTAAACAAGATTGTGTAAAAAAAAACAAACCCAAATATATAAAAGAATCACTTATTTCTATGTTGCTATAGGTTGTGGCTGCCCCTGGATCCCTGGAAGTGTCCAAGGCCAGGCTGGAGCAACCTGGGACAGTGGAAGGTGTCCCTGCCCATGGAATGAGATGGGCTTTGAGTTCCCTCCCAACCCAAACCAGCCCAGGATTCTGTGATACAAAAAATCCTGATTTTAGCAGTAAAGACACCAAAAGGCAAATGAGGGTGAGGACACTGGACACAAGAGCACTCCAAAGGAGAAACTGGAATTGCTAAACTCTCTCTGCTTAAGGAAACTGCCATCTCAGAGGGGTTTCGTGGTGCAGCTGAGTAAGTCAGTTCTTACAGAGGAAGAACACTGGGTATTTTTAGCCTCCTTCTCTTAAACACCAGTTTCAAGTAATCAGAAATTGGAAGTCAGAGTCATCAATTCCCATCCAGAAGCAGTGAGTGTTTTATGACACAGTCCTTTCAAACTTGCCAATTCCCTGCCCCTCCTTCTCCCATTAATGCCATCCAGAGTTAGTGAGGTCTCCATGCAGGGCTGGCTCTTGGCTCAGCTTCTCCTGACCCTTGGAAGTGCCAACCAGTTGCTTTGGTTGGTTTTTGATGGAAGGAGCTAAAAGAGGAGCAGGGAGGGGACCCTTAGGCCCTGCTGAGGTTTCTCAGGGCTCCAAAGACAATGCCAAGAGTTCAGGTGGGGGTTGGAGTCAGGGCAGAGCTGCATTTTGAAAAGGTTCCTAATGACAATCTGTCCAGCTATTAAGAGATCCTTGAAAACTAATATATTTTCTGCTATAGATTTAAATTAAGCAGCAACATATTTGTGAGGATTGCAATCTTCTCTGAAGGGATGGGGAGAAAAGCCAGCATGTTCTGGACTGGCTGGGGTTTGTATTACCTGACTTAAGAGGTAAAATTTACTTTCTGTATGAATGAGAAATACTTTGCATTTCTTAATACTTGAAAATTACACCAAGAACAGAGCTCTCTTTTGAGACTTATTCCATGGGAAATGGTTTTGTCATCGTGGAGTTGTTTAAAACATCTTAATATCTCGCTGCAATCATTGTTTAGTGATAAGAAAACTGGCCACACAGGGTGACACTGAGCTGTGGCACTAGAAACAAGGCCAAGCTGTCAGACCCTCTCCTGGATCTGAAAGACAGGGATTTGTGCATCCAAACCCCCTCTGCTTTGAGGCACAGCCAGAAGTCACAGCCCCCAGCCAAGAGGGACAGTGCGTCCCACAGTGGCTCATGAGCACACCCAGATTGTCCTCACACATCAAAGGGCTCAGCACCCAACTGGATTAGGCCTTTCCTCCCTCCCTTCCCACCCCAGGGATCCCAAATTCCCACCAACTTCCAAACTTGACCAGCAGCCAGGAAGAGACAACTATGGCAGCTTTTGTTTCTGTGTGGTGTAAAGGCTTTTTTATCTCTTCAAAGATGGAAAACTGGTAACAAAGGCTGCTGTTATATCGGGAAATACCAGACTTGGGCACAACAAAATGAGGGATAAAATCCCAAGGCCAGATCAAACAGTCCCAACAAATGTCACCACCAATCCTCTTGTTCCAAGCATATGCTCTGTAAGGCACAATAAATACAAGTTTAACCTCTTCCCAGATCCTCACACAAACAAAAACATCCAAGCAGCATCTGTCATTTATTCATATTGACCAAGAAAATGAAAGCACCAGCCAGTATATTGGAAAGTGAAGCTCCAAGTAGGTGATAAAATCAAAGTCTGAGATCCTCAGCTGAACTCCTGGACCTACCAGACACCAATATCCCTGCTCATGTCTCAGCACTCCATTTAAAGACTTCAAATTAACTCTATAAAACCTGAGCTAGACTGTGATTTCTGGGGGTTTGTGCATGTGGTTTGCAGGGGAGGGGGGTTAACTCCACAAAAGTGAGTAGTTAATTTTATCAGCATTTTAAAAATACAATACATTTGTTTGGCTGTCAGCAAGCAGCTAAGAAAACCTCAGGGTTTCAGATCACAACACCTGGGAGCACTGCTGGAAGGACACATTTGATATTCCCCATTTTAATAGACAGCCATGTTCTAAATCTTCCACAGAAGTATCCAGAATATTTGTTACACCCTAGAACTAGTTTACAAGAAATAATAATGCCCAAAAAGAGTGAAATACCTCCTGCTGCAGTACTGCTGGTGGGGAATAAACAACTGCGACCCATTCTTTAATACAACCCAGAGACAACTGAAAACAAACCTCAAAATAAAGGACAAGAGGAAAACAATAGAACAAGATAAATACAGGAACAGGCCACTGGAGAAAATTTCTCCAAGAGTATCCAGCTGATCTTTAAAATTTAATCACAATTGCCCAGCCAGTGCTTCCTCACCTGTTTTATCAGGAGAACCTCCCTGCAAAGCCCTCCAGTACCCACTGGTCATGTATTTGCAGGGGCCACTTAAAGAAATCAATGGCTCATTAGCACCTGGTGTACATCCAGCTTAATGAAATAGCCTGTTCAGCCATTACCAGAGACCAGAAACAATCCCTGCCGAGAGCAAGATGCAGGATCTTAAAAGTCCTGCTGTGCTAAGGATTGAGATCAGGGCTACACAGACCACTTTAGAGCTTTACATCATTTAACAATACAACTTGATGTGTTGTTTACCAGGACACTTTGTTTGGGTAACTCCTGGGCATTAACAAGCTTACATTTATTTTATGGGGTGAAAGTGCTGTCAGGAAACATCTCTGTTGAGCACAAACACAAGGGTGGGAGGGATGGGAAACAGAAGTTACACCCCACAGATAACACTCATCGAGGCAGCAGCAGGTGAAACAGGGGAGCTCAGGAACCAAGCTGAGAGGCTGGGGGGACTGTGCCAAACATGAGCATTCCCAAAGATTCCTTTGCCAAACCAGCAGCTCAGCGATCCAAAGAGCAGACACAATCACCTCCTCCAAAGCCTGCCTGCTCAAGGCACTGCTGAGAACAGACCCTGCAGCCTTCTCCTGGTGGTGGGGATCTCAGGAGCTGAGGAAACAACTGAGCAGGATGCACTTCCACGAGCTCTGGTGGGACCCAAATCACCCAATTTAATATATTAATATATTTATAATCCTAATTACAGGAGAGCTGGCCAGGAAAAGAAAGAGCTTTGATGCCCTCTGCAGCCCTGCCCACCAGTGCTCCACCTGCCCCATCCAGGCTCCTTGGAATCATGGGAAGTGGAAGAGGTCAAGTGCTACCTTACATCCCATTTTTTATGGAATGTTTTTAAAAAGCTCACAGATTTACCCTGTACATAAGAGAGAAGTGATTGTAATTTACCTGCATATTTGAGCACAATCCACAGTAATTCCACTTTCATTGCTTCTGAAATGTCATTTATACCCTCAAGAAAGCACCACTGGACATGTTTTATCCTCCTCCTCACATGAGTCTTGTCACCTCTTGAAATTGAAGACAGACAAATACTTAAGCATCAGATATGTTTATTACACAACTCAAAAAGTCAGTTTTATTAGACAACTTGAAAAGAAAAGTAGAATATACTTTAATGTCCATGTTTTAATACTTCACGATCTCAGGAGCGTGGCAATCACAGAAGATAAAAACAGTGTTTACAAAAGTTACAAAAGCTGCAGGATTAGTGGACAAGGAGCTTTAGAAAATGCAGCCACATGAAACACAGTGATATTGCCATGTGTATGCATTCCCAGCAATCAGCACAGTATGGAAATTAAGGCACTTTGGATACATAGTATTCACTTCCATATAGGAAAACAATTTCAGAGAAACCACAGTAAATTGCTACTGGAGGATGGTGACAGCATGCCCAGTACACACCAGCAGAGCACCAGGTTTGTGGGACTGACTGAAGTTCTGGATGGAAAAACAAGCAGTGGAATATTTATTTTTACCCTCTTTGATTCAAGCAAATTTGCTCTTACAGAGGCCAAGGAAGCCCTTCATGATTTAAACACTGATAAACACGACTTTAAGAGTTGAATGTAAGAAGTCCATGTGAAAAATGCATGAAGTTCACATTAAGGGTTAGTGCATGTAACTGTTTCAAAAGAATGAAAATAAAAAGCATTGCCCTTCTCCTTTCAACATTCACCTGCTGTTTCAGGAGGTCCCCACCAAGCACAGCCAGACAAAGGGAATGCAGCACAACAGAAGAATTTGGCCAAAAGGCTGCAATTTCAGTCCTCCTTTTCACTGAAGATTGTCCACTGTGCCACCAGCACACTGAGAACTAACACATCTCCAACACCTTCCTCAAACAATCACTCTCTAATTTAAAGGAACACTCATCTCAGCTGGTTTTTCCTCCACTTTGGAAGCAAAACTCAGTGCCTGAGTAGTTCTGCAGCCTTTGGTAGGTAACTGCTAAGGAGGAAAACCACTCCAAAACCCAAGAGGAGTGAAACAGAACTGTTAGCAGTGGCATGAGGCATTGATAGGATCAGGCACTTAAAATTGGGTGTTATTGTTGCTCTTTTACTTCATTAATTTGAGTGAAAAATGCCATTGTAAAGGCAAAAATGGGAACTTCCTCAAAAATCAAAGCATGGAAATGGTGTTTACTCTAAAGAACTTGGCTTGTAATTAGGACAAATAATTCCCCCAGGAGTAGGGACCAGCAGGAAGGAGACACCAAGATACACCTTCACAGGTATATTCTGCTATGTCTTTGATGGAGCATTAACATCCAGGGAAAGATCTCCTTTAATGTCAATTCTTCTTTCACCAGAACAACAGCCTGGACACCCTTGAGCATAAAACACAGCACTGAACTGTTCCTCTCACACACAGCTGGAATTTCAGTACAAAATATGGAATTAGCCCTCCTGGAACCTGACTTTCCACTCCTGCTCGAGCCACAGAATGATTTCTGTACCCAATGTGTGAGTGTTCATGTCAAATCCATCCACTGTGAACTTTTGCTCTGGGTTCTATCAGAATCCCTTCTTACAAAACTACAGGAATAAAAGTTGCTTTTCTAAGTGTGACTATGTGAATGCTTACCAGCATAATGCTATTTAAAAATAAGAGTGTTTTAAAGTAACAATCTTTCCTTTCAGACACAAAAATAGGAGCTGAATAAGTCTGGTTTAAAAGCAACAAGAAGTCCTACCCAGAACACTCAATTCTGTTTAATTCAGGCATTTCACACATAGAAATACAGAGTTGAACACTAGATTGTGATTTCAAGTGTTCTGAGTGTAGTTTCTCTTTTGTGAACCTCCACAAGAGAAGTACTGTCAGCTCTGAGCACTAAAACGTATTATTCCCAAAATATATCCCCAATTGTTAAGCTGAATAGGGACACAAAGTATCTCTGTGGGAGAAAAACATCTTTTAAATAAACAGAAGTGGAAAGAAGGATTTTTAACCAGGGTTATTTTCTTTTGCTTTCTTTTCTCAGAAGGTAGGCATAACTTATGTTTGGCTTTATGTCATCAAGGAAAAACAGATGAAATTAAATAATCAAAGCAGAAAGATTGATCAAGTTGACCAGTATCAATGAGGATCATCTTTACACTGTTGTACTTTGATTACATGGCCCAAAACCCAACAGGAATGTTGCCCAATGTCACATGTATCAATGACACTGCAATGGAACCAAAAGATAATGCATTTACAGTGGGGAAAAAATGAGTAAAACTCCTTGCTTTGTAAACTTAGAGGACCAATTTGCACAAGTAAGTCCAGATTTGACTGGCTACTTTAAGCCAACTGTCACCACTGTCCCTTTGGCTGAAGTGCAGCATAAAAAAGCACATTATGGACTGAGAATGTAAAGCTACACGTTTATGCCCCACATACATTATGATGTCTATACATACACACAGAGTATGGTGAGAAAGGCTGTAAATAACCAATATTACCAGCACCAGAGCGATGTCCTACCACTGCTCCCAGCTAAAGTCATCTCCTCTCCCAAATACCAGGAAAAAGCCTAAAATAGTAAGGAAAATGACTGCATTGCCAGCCAGCACCAGGCCACAGGCTCCCCATTTGATCTGAAATGCAAGGAAATGGAACAGTCAAAGCAGTTCAGGGACACTCAGGGAATATATTTCTATGCATTAGATAAACTAAAAATACTACAGGAGGATGCTAAAAGCATAAAGAAGGAGACAAGCAATAAATAATTCCATTTATGTGACTAATTATTCAATTAGCAGCCACTCATACTGCTAACACAACACTTTAACAGGCTAATGCTATGATGTAGAACAAAATAATTACTTGCCAGAGAAATCATTAAAACATACCTAAATCAGGGAGAAATGTGGTGAAATTAGTGCTCTCCTTTAACTGCCATGCAACAAAATCAAACACCTCCTTTCAAATAAGTAACAAGCATGGAGAACGTGGTCTTAAAGGTAAATATATTTTTTTAATGATTTGTCCAACTAATTTTACTGAAACAAGCAACATTTAAGAGTCAAAGATACAGCTGGGAGTTAGAGTTCCCTCTCGTGGTCATTCTGCTTCTCCTGCTGCCAGATCCACAACTCCAAAATGAAAGTGTCAGGGACATTGGGCATTGAAAACAAACTCAAGCTCAGCACACAGGTCTCAAGAAAAACTGAAAGAGTGAAGGGGAAAAACAAGCCAACACAAAAACCTCACTGGGCAGTTTGGGAGACAGGACAAGGGAGGTCTTTGCCTGGCAAAGAAACGTGACCAAAATCTCACCAGTGAGGAGCAGCTCAGAAAGCAAAGAGAAAAGGAGTTAATTCCCTCACACTCTGAGAGGACAAAGCAGGAGCCTGGAAACGATCTGGAAACCACAAGGGCAGCTCTGGCACTGTGGCCTTTAATCTGTTAACTGCTAAGGGACTCCAGTCACCAAGGTTTCAGCATCCTCCATGGAGAAAGCAGACATTCCAAGAGAAAAATAAGGAAGCTGGGGCAAAAAGGGATGCAAAGGATCATGAGACACAGAGGCATGAGATGGAGGAGGAGGAGATATTAGCTTGTGTTGGACCAAAACAAATCTGGGGGGGAAAAACCAACTAAAACCTTTTCAGTCATGTAAATCCTTTGCTCAGGTCAAAAAGCAGCACTGACAAAACTTCAGCAGACTGTTTTCCTCTCCAGACATCACAACAACGAGATTATTTTCATCTAGAGACATCACAATAATGAAACTAAAGACAGGATTTACAGGCAGCAACAGTGCACTCAAAAGATTATTCTCAGCAACTGGTGTCTTGAGAGAAAAATGAGCAAGAACTTACTGCTTCCACCCGTGCAAGGATTATTGGAAACCCAAAGGCTGAGACAACAATCCCTGTGGTGAAGAAATAGGCCAGCTCCCTGCAGGCACTGCTGGCAGCATCACTGTCATCACTGACTCTTCTGGCAATGAAGTGGGGAATGGGGCAGATGAAGTAAAAGATCAGCACGAACAGAGGCCAATACACACTGGGGAGGGGAAGAAGGAAACACATCAGCAGCTGAATGGATGCTTCCATCAGAAAAACTATTGCAACAGCTCCAGTGCTCCTTTCTGGTGTGAAAGGGGGGATTAACCACAAGATTTCCCCCCACATGGGGCGATCCCACCTCGTTTTCCCTGGCACAGGCACTCACAGAGCTGGAGCCGCCTCTCTCAAACGCCCAAGTGTTAATTTATTTCACATTTACATCGCTTTGCTGATTCAACAGGAGCAGGAGCGGGATGGGAGCAGCTTTCCCAAATTAGAGGGACAGCCCGGCTGGCCCAGGGCACACCCTCGCACTCAGCTCCGTGTCAGAGCTCCTCGGAATATTTAAGTGTTGCTGAAACACAGGATTTTAAACCAGTTCGGGTCGGAAAAGACCCCAAAGCTCACCCGGTTCCAACCCCTGCCCTGGGCGGGGCCATCCCCAGTGGAGCCTTGTTGGCAGGGTTGTTTAAAGCACCAGGAAATTAAGCTTAAAAACGACTGTTCCGCGAGTTGGCACCGCTTTTCCTGAGGCAGCGCCGAGCTGTTTGCAGCCTTATTTTATTTTTTTTTAACAGAAACGCAAACAGCGGTCAAGGCAGTGGCACTTAATCTCCACAAAGCGCCACGTGTCCAGGGCCAGGCAGCGGGGGGGGCTCTGGAAGGGCCACCCGGCTCCACCGAGCGACAGCGGCACCTCAACGCGGGGACTTTAAGCAGCAGAAGCCTTGGCGAGGCAGCCGGCCCGCTCACCCGTAGTACTCCAGGGCGCAGCCCAGCATGAGGAACGTCAGCCCGATGGCTCCGCTGAACGACAGCGCCACGAGAGCTGCAAAGGCACAGGGCGGGCCGTGAGGCGGGCACCGCTACGCGGGGCACCCCGCGGCCCCTCCCGGCCGGCCGGCCCGGCGCTGAGGCGCTGTCCCGGCGGGGAGCCCCGGGAAGGAGGGATGAAGGGATAGATGGAGGGAGGGAGGGAAGGATGGATGGAAGGAGCGCTCGGTACCTTTGACGCCCGCCATGTCCGGGCTCCTGAGGCGACTTCCGCCTTCTGACCACGCCCCCGCCGCGCCGCGTCACGTGACCGCGCGCTATAAAAGGGCCGTCCGGGGGGGCGGGGCCTCTTTTTCCCGCCCGCCTCCTGAGGGAGCGGGGCCTGCTGAGGGGGCGCGGCCTCGGGGAGCGTCCGTACACAAATACACGCCTTCATTCTTAAAGTGTGTGTATGTGTGTGTGTGCCTGTGGGCACAGCCGCCACCGCAACGCACAGCCGGTGTTTCACAGCCCCCGATGCCTCGGTGGGCGCCGTCCCGCAGGGCGCTCCCGAAAACCTCTGTTTTCGCCCCAAAAAAATGGCTCTGGGCGCCCCTTCGCCTCGTGCAGGGCCAGCTCGGGGGCTGCGTCATCCCTCCTGCCGATCCGCACTGGGAACGAGGGGGTTTTTATAGGCAGGAATTTTCAGGCCTTAGATTTTTGAGATGTCATTTTTGACCCGACTTTTTTTGCCCCAAGAGTTGCTATTTTACCCCAAGAATTGCTTTTTTGCCCCAAGAATGGCTTTTTTTGACCCAAGGGCAACCTTTTTGTCCCAAGAATGGCCTTTTTGCCCTAAGGATGGCCTTTTTGCTCAAAGAACAGTATTTTTGCTCCAAGAATGGCCTTTTTGACCCAAGGACAGATTTTTGACTCCAAAAACAGCCTTCTTGACTCCAAAAACAGCCTTCTTGCCCCAAGAGTGACCTTTCCGCCCACAAAACGGCCTTTTTAACCAAAAAACAGCTTTTTTGACCCAAGAATGGTCTTTTTGCCCCAAGAGTGACCTTTTTGACCCAAAACCAGCCTTTTTGCCCCAAGAACTGCCTTTTTGCCCCAAGAAATGTCTTTTTGTCCCAAGAATGACCTCTTTGCCCCAAAAACGGCCTTTTTGCATCAAGAACTGCCTTTTCCACCCAAGAATGGTCTTTTTGCCCCAAGAACAAATTTTTGGCCCCAAGAATGGCCTTTTTGCCCCAAGAACGGCCCTTTCGAGGGAGATTTTCCTTCAGACACCTCCCCTCCCTGCCTCTCATTTCTTCTCGTTTCGTACCTCCCCCAATCCAGATTTCCCCCCATTTTTCATTATCAATTTTAAGTAATTTTGAGCCAAGCAGGCTGATGAAAAGAGGCTGAAGCAGCTGAGTGCTTCAAGTGAGGACGTGGAGGTTGCTTGGCTGCTGAAGCACAGCATCATAAGGACAGCAGTGACAAGTTGCTTCCAAAACATCTCATTTTGGGAAAAGCACCTGGAATGCCAAGCCAGTGTGGGTAAGCACAGTGACCACTTCCAGCAGCAGCACTGCCCCTGGCCACAGCTGATGTGGGGCTTTGACTCCATGGTCTGGTCACAAGCACAAAACATACCTGGATGTGTTAATTTGAGCTTTTTAATGTATGTACAAATGTTTTAGACCAGTCACAATTTCGTCGAGTATATACCGTATTTACAAAAATTACAGTAGCTGAGTCCAACAGGAAACCTGAACATTGATAACCTCTGTCACTACCAGACATGACAAGGATTGGTTTGGTAGGTAACTATTTTGATATACACACGTCCTAATACTTTCATGCATCCATAAAAACATTAGGGATGGAAGTAATCAAAGCTGAAGTGGCGGAGGGGGGTTTTTTTTGGTTGATAAATGATGTGTTTGTATTTTGTGAAGAGATGAGTATCCAGAGTTATGTGCCATGACAAACTCCATACAAAGCTAAATGTTGTTTTCATCATTAAAAAAAGTACGTTATAGTAATGAGATCCTTTTTATTATATAGGCATAGGTCACAATATCTACAAATGTGAATGAGAAACAATAAACCAACAAATCACAGGAACATGATTCACATTCCAGTTATCTCTTTAAATAAGACAAGCACATACTGGATCAAAACATTAATAAATAACATCCAGTTTGTTACTATTATCTTAAGGTCTTTTATATAAAAGGAGACCTATGTGTTGGTTTCACATTTTCAGTTAATGGTAGTAAATAATGGACCAATACAACAAAAGGAGGAGTTTTATACAGAAAGCAATGTACTTTGACACACTGTCTTTGCAGTAATAGCTTTGCCACTCGAAAATGTAAGTGCCACAAGTAGTGGATTGTCTTGAAAAACCACCAGCTTTTAAGACTCACATCAGATAGCAACCTGTTCCTGAAGCAGTAAATACAATTTCCTGCTCCTCTGCTGAATATCCCTCAGATACAGATCCAACATGTTGGTAAATAAACTGCTTCCTTTAGTTGCTCTACAAAAGAATGCCAGAATTTGGGGTGAAGTTTGAATTTAAACTCGCTTTTTTTTTAACTAGGAAAGCTGCTTCAGCTTTAGCATCCAAGATATTTCCTTGTGATGTTATTGCTTTGGTCCAATACAAACTTTTAAGATAATGAATTTGCACTGTATTTACCTCAAAAATCAGACCTGGTCACCACGATCTGAAAAGTGAAGTTGCAACAGGTGGCAGCCTGCCAAGAGCCTTGGCCAAGTGCTCTGGAGCTGATAAAGGCAAAAAGGTGATATAAGTGGGCTGGAAAAAGCCTTCTGAATCCTCAGGAGGGGGAAGTGGTACCTACAGACTGGGGAGCTTCTAGAGCTTTGCAGCAGAGTTTTAATTTGTTGCTGTTTCTTTTGTTTGATGGTTTCAAGCTGCTGATGAGAATTTAATGGGAAATGCAGTACAGGCCCATTCCTCACTTTTACAAACGTGAATTCAGCTTTCCCCCCCCAAAACTGCTGTTTAACAAACCAGCCAGGTGCTGTTTAACATCAATGACTTGTTGCTTGCTCAAAAAGACACTTTGCTGAGGAATTTCTTCTGCACTTTTCACTGCTGGACTGTGAGGTGGAGTACAGGATTAATGCATAAAGCAGCGGGCAGCTGCCACACTCACCTAACCCAGGATTCAGCTTTGGCTCTATTCAGGCAGACTACACTATTATGAGCAATTAAGCAGCAAATGGTGACTGTTAGAAGTGTGTCTAAACCACGTCTGAGCACTTAAATTTGATAAAGTTTGATCCAAACCCGAGAAAAAAAATCGTACATCGAAGTTTGGGCTTCACTGCCAGTTGCTGAACTCAACTGAAGTGTTGCCATATCACATATCACAAAAAAAAAAAAAAAAAATAAAAAAAGTAGGAAATTCACCAGCTACACTGTGTGTCAGAGACAGAACAATTCCACCCTTTCCCAGTATGTGTTCTCTCTCATCCCACTGGAATCCAAAGAAAAATACAAAAGTTACCAGAAACTGTAACCCCGAGGCTCTCGTAGGGCGAGCCAGGTGGCCAGAGTTCCTCTGAGCTCAGGATTCTTGAGACAAGTGTTAGGAAACCTTTCTCTTGTTCTTCATGATAAGTATTAGGCTCTTAGTTTTCTGAGACTTCTGAATTTCCAGCCAGAGTTTGCTTGATCTGTGACATTTGTGACAAGAGACTATATAAGCACTAGCACGGGTCTGTAGTGGAGACTGAGAAAGTACCTAATACAAGGGTTTTTGTCCTTGGTTTTCAAATTCTGACCAGGCATCATTTAGCTCCATAAATATCATCTTTGCATATTGTTCATATGGCTGCCCAGTAGCCTGGAATGAAAACAGAGAAAGGGATGTCACAGCTACCAAACCCAACCACACGCAGCTGACACGTGAGCAGGGAGATTCCCAAGCAGCTGCTGTTCCCTTTCCAGGAATTTACACTTATTCCTTGACCAAAATAAGCTGCTCTGGAGAGCTGCTGACGTTGTTTACACCTGAAGAACATCTTGGCTCTCCTGTTCAGAGCTCACAGCCCCCCAGGTGTGACAAAACACTGTCCCAAGAGCATAATAAATGCAATTTAGGTGCTGCAAGAGGCGTTTTACCTGCACTGAGGGTGAAGAGCTGCCACCTGACACAGCTCCTCGATAAAATCAGTATTGCTGCATCTTCCCAAGCCTTGACTACTGCCCTGAGACTCTCAGGGCCTCCCTTTCCTTTGGGTGTCCCAGATGGAGTCAGTGCACTCCGGTCAGCAAGTATCAGCAGGGAAACCACAAGCTGGGTGATGAGATAACCTGATTGCTCCATTTTAGGGGTTTGAGTTGAATCTCCTTTAGCAGGCACAGGACTGTGGGCTGCTGTCAACCAGCAGAATGGCTGAGAGTCAGAGTGAGGGTGGCAAAAGCTGCAGATCTGAATCTCTGCTGCTTGGAGCAGCAGGGACCAAGCACAGTCTTGGGGCTGGGAGTGGTTACAGGATCACAGACTGCTTTGAGTTGGAAAGGACCTTAAAGTTCATCTAGTGCAACACCTGCCCTGGGCAGGAACACTTTCTGCTAGACCAGGATGCTCAGGGCCATATCCAGCCTGGCCTTGGACACTGCCAGGGATGGGGGAAGAGTCCTCAACCTTCAGAAATCACTAAAAATCCTGAGCTACTACTTTCTACAAAGATGTTTGCACCACTGCATTAGGCAGTCACCCCCCACACTTTATCACTAACAATGACAGTGTGTGAAGGAGGTGAGGGTGGGAGAGCCTTACCTTGTCGGGGTGGACAACGAGCACTGCCCGTCGATACACCTTCTTCACCTGCTCGGGTGTGACAAGGTCTGCCATACTCACAGGCTTCCACTTGGTCTCCCCTGCCCACAGCACCGTGTGCATTGTGGACAGCAGGGCTCTGATATTCCTCTCCTTCCCTTCAATCCATTCCAGAACCTGGAGAAAGGAATGTGAGTCTCAATTTATGCCTCACATTAGGTATTCCACTAGGACAAGGTTTCTTCATTTGAATGGCAATAACTCCAAGGAGCAGCTTACATTTCTTTCCATGCTTTAGACAACCTTTAGAAGACATTTGTCTGTCTCTAATTGATCATTAATTTTCATGTCACTGCTCGAAAGTTAAGATGCACCTTGAGCAACATCCTTGCTAAAAATACTGACTTGGTAACACTTCAGTCTTTACATGGAACAGTCAGAAGTCATGGTTTATATTTCCTAGAGCAGGACAGACTGAATTTCCTTCCCTTCTTACTAGATCTGCAGTTTGGCAATTTATTGAGGAGAAGTGAGAGAATACCAAAGCAGGCAAGATTAATGAGGCAGAGGATTAGTTCAAATAGCTGTGCCTGCTAATCAGGGCTGGAGTGATGTGGAAGTCCAGCAGCCCAGACAATCACACTGAGCAAGGCACTGTTTGATATGGTCTGGTTGAGGACAGAAATGTAACCCTGGAGTTTGAAATCTATTGAGGACAAACACATGGAATTACTGTAGGAGCATCACCAGGAACTTTACTTACTTTTAGCTTTTCGGGGTCCATCTCCTTTGCCATTTCTTCTTTTCTCATCTCAGCTATTGTTTTGGGGCCCTTCTTGTCCTTGTGAGCATTAAAGCCTTGACCAGATAATAGATCTTCAAAATCTGCAGACACTTTTGGCTTTGAATCTTGAAAAACAAGAAGATTTGAAGTTGTTATCACAATACGGGCATATTTAACTCTGGTTTCCTACCCAAGCTACCTGCCTCACCTAATCACATCAGCAATGTCCCAGTGCTACTGAGCATGTGGGTTCTCATAAAAGACCTTCAGGCTAATTTTACATTTGAGTAATTGTTATAGAATAACGGAATCCCAAAACAGTTTGGGTTGGAAGGAACCTTAAAGCTCATCTAGTCCAACCCCTGCCATGGGCAGGGACATCTTCCCATGGCTCAGGTTGCTCCAAGCCCCATCCAGCCTGGCCTTGGACACTTCCAGGGTTATTATTGAGGGCTGTTTGGAATACAAGATTTCCTAAATACCAGCATGCTTTAGAGTGTAGGACAGGATATATCAACACGATTTAGTTGCTTAAGTAACCTGCAAAGGTGTTGAGCATGGAAACAGCACCGTGAGCGCCCGTGTTGGGTGGAACTCCGCAGCCCTTACCAACGCTGGCGGGTCCTTTGCCGCGCTCGCTCTGTGCTCCCGGCATGGCAGAGAAGCTGACGTTGTAGTTGGGTTTGTTCTGCGGGGAGGCGTGGGGCACGCTGGGCTGGCCCTTGGGCTGGGCCTGCTGCCAGCCATACCCTGTGCCCTGCTGCCAGCCGCCCCCACCCATGGGCTGTGGTGATGGCTTCTGCGGCGACGGAGGGAACCCCCCGCCCATGCCCGTCGGCGTGGTCGGCTTGCTGGCAAAGGAAGGGCCACCTGCAGGGCACAGGGAAAGGAGCGGGGTTACCACCAGGGTATTGGCTTGTCTCCCCGAAAAGGGAATCTAAGCAAGGTCACCCAGGTGTCTGTTTTCAGCCCTGCCACGAACTTGGGTTTGCAACGTCGAGCAGAGCCCTTCGGCTTTGGGTAAAGGACAGCACCTGCCTTTGAGGAGGAACTGGAGGAGTGGGTGGTTGGGGAAACCCAGGGAAGGCTGCGTGCAGTTAATGAGGAGTGCTAGTTCTTGTGTGTGCTGGCAACACAGATCACAGAATGGCTTGGGTTGGAAGCGACCTCAGAGATCTTCCCATTCCACCCCCCTGCCATGGGCAGGCACACCTTCCACCAGACAAGGTTGCTCAGAGCCCCATCCAACCCAGCCTTGAACATTCCCAGGAATGGGGCAGCCACAGCTTCTCTGGGCAGCCTGTGCCAGAGCCAAGGTCCAGCTGACGTGTGTTGCAACTGCATGTCCTCATGCTGTGCTGATGTCACACCATCCCCCAGAGCCGTGTGTCTCAGCACTGTATTGCTTTAGGGGATGCTCCTCTGGTTCTGTTTGGGGTGGGAGGTACCCAGGGTTAATGTTTTATTTTTTGAGACTGACATCCACACTCAACTCTGAGCTCTGAAACGTGTCACAAAAACTGCATGAAGAGCTTTAGACTTAGTCATGAACAACAAAAACATGGTTAAATGGCCTGGGGATGCCAAGCTGTCTGTTTTTAAACCCCACACGCTCCTACAGAATGCATGCCTTAAAAGCACCTCGATGGCTCCGACGTGGGTCCTGGCAGACTTTTTATTTTGCTCCTGCAGAGCAGCTTGCGATCCAGCAGAGGGAACTGGGAAACCTAATTCCAGAACCATGCTGGTGCTGACGCAAAGGGGAAAACAAACATCAGGCAAAACCACAACGGCTCCAAAGAGCTGAGGGCACTGACAAAGGGAGCAAAAATCTATTTACCAGCGTCAGAGGAGCCAACATGCTGGGGCTTAAGGAAAACTTGAATAATTTCTCAGAGCTGCCTTTTTAGCACTGGAGTTGAGGGTTTGCTGATTGGTTTATGTGATAAAACAAGGGGGAAAGGCTTGTCTGAGCAGTCAAGCAAACAGCCCTTTGTAGCCAAGTGCAAGTACTTCACCTTTACAAAATACTGCAAATTAGAGGCAGATTAATGAGGTTCCAAAGGTTCCCTCACAAAGCACAGAAGTGAGTCGAGTCTAGAAAGAAACAATTCCTTAAGAACCCCAGTAGCTTTGAAGAGCCAAAAGCTCCTCCTAGGCCTGTTAGCAGCAGTTCTCCAGCCACAGCTGAACACAGAGCATCCTTGGCCAGAGCATGTTTAGACTTATCAGAGGGTATGCTTTGCAATCCATGCAGGTCCCAGCTGAGGTCCCAGCACGATACCAGCAGATTTTTTGACAAAGGATGAGGAAAAACACAGATTTGTGAGAGCTTACAGAGGATCAAGCAGAAGGGAAAGCTTGGCAGCAGCACTGGTGTGCAGGTAGGTTGAGAGAACTCTCACGTACCAGGCTGTTTAGCCTTTTTCTCTAAAAGAACACAACTAATTTATTATTTTATTTACTTAGTAAGAGATGCAAACCTGCTAAACTCGCTCCAAGAGTCCCAAGGTCAGCAAACGGATCCAGTGTTTGGGGTTTAGGCTGATGAGTGGGAGTGCTGTGGAGGGATCCTGTAGGACTGGTGGCAGCAGACTTACTTCCCATTCCTAGGCCACCTTAGAGAGAAAACCACATATATTTATATATGTATAAAATAAAAAACAAGTCCTTTCTTATCCCTGTTTGACATGAGTGCAGCTCTTCCCCAGGGCTCAGTCAGGTGCTGCTACAAGACTGCTATTAAAACTGAGTGTACTGCTGGCAGGTTCCTCAGCAGTCTCAGCTCAGCGTTGGCCCAGACTAGTTGCACACCCACTCACAATTAGGCTCAGCACAGGAATGTTCCCAAGACTGTCTGCAGTGACAGAGCAATTCTGACAAAAGGATATATTTTAAGAACTAGGAGCCTTCAGGAAGCAACTTTGGTAGGACATACATACTCTCCTAAGATGAGAACGAGTCATGCAATCATTTAGTGGCACACCAGAAATGCACAGCACTTCCCAGGTCCTTCTGGTGGCACTGGAATGGAACACATCTCTATACCCTCCCACCAAGCACCTGTCTGGCTTTGAGGAAACAAACCCAGAGTTTTTTGACCAGGAGTTTGGAAGTCTTGAGTCCAGATTCTCACCTGGATGGCAGGGAGACCAGGACAACAGGTACAGCAAACCTGCTGCACTTCAGCTGACACAACTGACATCTTAACTGAGGTTTTGGGGTGTTCCTCAAAGTTTTAAGCAGCAGAGAGAGGGAGCCTGTTCTCTGCAGTCACTGCCAGCATTTTCCCTCTGCCTCACCTGTCGCAGGGCTCCTTAAGGTTTTTGTTGTTAAACACCCTGAATTTTTATAGTACATACCTGTTTTGTTGGGCCAGTCCCAACCACTGGAAACATCTGGTTGTATGGAGACCGTTGGAGTGCTAGAAGCTGAGGGGAATGGTTAGTGTAAATATCTCAGAGTACAGCAAAACCAACATAGCCCAGTGTCTGTGAAGAGACACTTGAACTCTACACACGGGGTCTATGAGGGTTGGAACTGGATGACCTTTAAGGGCCCTTCCTACCCAGACCCTTCTAGGATTCCATGAGTCCAAGGGCAGGAGGAAAGGAGCAGGAGACACAGTATTGTGTCCATCCCTGTGAAATTCTTCTCCATGATGGGCATTACAGTTTGAATAGGTTTTTTTCATTCTCGTATTATACAAAAGTGGGGAAGGACACAGACTTACAGTGCTCATTTTATGCTAATTTTGGTCAGAGCCTTTATATACTTATTTTTAAAACCTTTCCTGCCAGAATAACACATGGGGGGTTGTGTTGCTGAATACATCTCAACAAGAGGAAATATTCTGCGTGAAAAGGGCAAGAGAAAACAACCAAAGCAGAGCAGCCACACACACATAAACCAGAAAGGACACACAGAGCCCTTCCTTTAAGCTGTATCACATAAAGCCTGGATGTCCAGGGCATTCACCCTGGCAGCATTTCATTACCCACAGATACCAGCACTGTCATTCAATACCTCCCCATGCTGGGATGCCATGGAAATTCCTTTCGTTAGTGCAGCCAGCTCCAAGTATGACCCCATGTCTTATTCAGAGAGTGAATATCCAGCACCCAAGTTGGGCAAAGCAAGGCTGTGAGCAGTGCCAGCAGCACACTACTTTTCCTTGGACATTTCAGCTTTTCAGGGAGGTGGGTACACCCACAGGACATGTGTCAGATGATCAGACACAAACAGATCCATTTCTGAATGCGTTTCACAGAAGGTTATACATTAAATTGTGGCATGGGGGAGAAAGGGACAACTAGGGAAGGTTTCAAAGGAAGAGAAGAAAGGCCAATAAAGGAAAAACAAATTCTTTCTCTTCACATAAGAGTCAAATTCAGCTATGAATTTGGTCAGGGTTACTATGGGATCTAAAGAAAGGAGATGCCTGTAACTAAAATCACCAAAGGATGCATGTTTTCTCAAGCAGGCCATGCTGTATTCGGTGCAATTAATGGTAATTTGGTTCAAGTGAGACCTCACAGCCACAGGAATGTGAGGACACACATTCTTCAAGGTCTTTTTTTTTCATTCATATAAACAGCTTATTAATTAAGTCTAAGGCTTGGGCAAAACTAGGCTCATCCTACCACACTTCAAATGATGAATATGCTTTAAGTCTGGAGACAAAAAGCTCTTTCCTGCTTAGTGGGGTTTCTGTGGTTTCAAGTCATTTTCTGGTGAGCACCAGTTTGTACTTAATGGCTCCATGGCTATTTAAAAGCAGCATTTCCCATTTATTTAAACCTAGAAGAGCCTCCCTCTCTTACCCATGTGAAAGGGATCGCTGTGCACTGTTGGTGAAGGGCTTCTTGTGGCTTGAAGGAAAGGATCCCCAGGGCCAGCCGATGAGCCAAGGAAGGAACCCAGGAGGTCGGGACCGCTTTGCTTGGGGCTGCTTCCAAATGGATCAAAGGCAGTGGCTGGAAAAACACATTTGAGAAAACTAAATCATTAACCTGGACAATGAATGTGCTTCAGGGGAAAGACACTGGGGCATGGAGAACAAAACCTAATACCTGCAGAGAGCAAACAGGAGCCAGCTTGAGACTGGGGGGAGCAACTGGAAGGCATAGATACCCCAGCCAGGTTTGGGGGGACTCAAGAGCCCCATGACCTGGTCATGGCAACACTCTGACCACACCTTTCACTTCCACAGAGAGGGACTGAATTTAGGAGAGGGCAAAGTGAGTATTTAAGCACTCAGACCATTCAACTTGCATGTACTGCAGTACATAAATGGATGGTGAAGGGCAGCCTGGAGATGGGAGTTAGTGCCCTGGTGCAATTCCTGCTTGCTCTCAAGAGCTGAATGCAATCCAGGGTGGTTTCAGGCTGGCAAAGGTTCCACATACTGGGAGTAAAAGGAGTGTGTTTTAGAAATGCTTTAGAAAATAACGGGTACCTTTCCTGCAGAGCATCAGTTGTTACAAAAATCCACATCTCAAACTGCATTTTTCATCAATTTGTTTAGTCTTCTCTCTTTCATGTAAGAACCCCAACCAGCCCAACCAAAAGAAACTGCTATGAAGTCACTCAGATTCTTGTCAACAAATTGTGGTTAAAAGCATCCTGAACAGAGATGGAATATATAATACTGTAAGAAAGGTACAATCCCTAGAAGCTGCATTGTGTTAATGATGCTACTCATTACTTGTTACTCAATCAATTCCTACTCTTTGCTCATCTCACAGGCTCTTATTCTTACTTTCTTGCCTTGGGACAGTTTAGCTGTGTGATCCTGGCTCTGCAAAGCACCAAAACAATAGCCATAAATCTTTTCCTGATCTGTTGCTGCATCTCTGCCTTGTGAGATGCATCTGCACAACCTTCCCACCCTTGGGCAAAAGCTCCCAGACTGAGCCTACAACAGCCACAGCACGATGAACTTTCTCCAGGTGCAAGTGACCCAATTTCTTCAACTGAAACTTATATTCTTCTCCATTCTCTTTTCATTTGCTCTCCTCTGTTCACTTAACCCTCCCAAAGATCCCTTTCTCTAATATCTGTTCAACCACTCCTTCTGCCAGCCTGGTCTCAGTCTACCTTGGAAGAAACAAATGTTTCATATTTCCTAGTTCAGGATCAATATCACAGCTCCAAACCCACTAAGTTAAGAGAGAAATTAAATTCAAAGTGCTATGGGTCTACCCAAAAGCTGAGAGAACTCTTTTTTTAGACTACTAATCTCATATACATTATTGGACACATAACACTGAGGGTCTCCAGTGGCTGTCTGTGTAAGGAACCACCAAGCACCTGGGTGTGCTCCAGTGGAGACTTCAGGGAACAAACTGTGAAGATTCACCAACCAAAGCTGGTCTCTTGGGATCCCTTGCAGCTCTTAACTTTGGGGGAGTCCCCAGGAGGAATCCAAGAGCCCGGAGCGGCTCCCCCAGTGGGATTCTCCAAGCACGAGCCCCACGTCCCACATGGCACAGCCACCATTACCTTCTCCTACCCTTGGGGACGGCGATGGGGACGCCGAGGCTGCGGAGCGCCGAGGGGTTGACTGCACAGATCCAGGTGGCCCCACGTGGAAAACCTCCTCAGCAGCAGGCTGTCCACTCTGGCTCTGGGCACTGGGCCCACCAACCCCAAACAAATCACTCAGCAGCTCTGAGTTAGAGGGGGCAGCCGCGGGCTGCGAGGGAAAGCTCTTGCTCATGGGGCTGCCATCCAGGCCCAGCAGGTCCACATCTTCAGGAGGAGGTGGTGCTGGAGGTTCTTGCTGCTTTTTGCTGTGTTTTGGTGTCCCGTGGGGCTTGTCACCGCTGGCATTACTGTGCTGACTGGAAAGGGACAAGAGTTCGTCATCTGACTGTTCGCTTTCCTCATGCACCAACGCTGCTCGATCCTCTGAGGTGGGGTGAGAGCTACTTTTGTCAGATTTCTGATCTAAATGATGATTAAAAATAAAATTAGGTAGCTGTTAGTTGTGTCATCACAAAGGTCCCAGAAAAATCAGCTTACAAGCAGAACAGAAAGCTACTGAGAATATCACAGCAGCGTTTTGCTATGTTTTAAAGTAAAAGTTGACCAATTTCTTCCTCAAAAGGGGTGCCCAGCCCTGGCACAGCTGCCCAGGGCAGTGGCTGAGTCCCCATCCCTGGAGGGCTTTAAAAGCCATGTGGATGTGGCACTTGGGGACAGGGGTTAGTGGTGGCCTTGGCAGTGCTGGGGGATGGTTGAATGACTTTAAAGGTCTTATCCAACCTAAATGATTCCATGATCCCTTTGCAAAAATTAACCTAAATTTTACCATCAAGGTTTATTAATTTAAACTTGTAGCATCAAGGAGGCCTTGGGTGAAGCTTCACACTAGAACTTGGTCAAGTATCATCATTATCATTAATCATCATAACAAGCAGGCAATGTTTGAAGAGGACATTGTAGGAAATTAATTCCCACTCAATTGCAACATAAGGGTGTGCCCAGCAACAACACTGTGATCTAATGGCAAAGTCATGCTACAGTGGGATCCTTCAGCCTGACTCTGTGCTCCAGGGAGTGGGGAAAAAAGCTGTTCATCTTGTTCCAAGCAGATTTGGCTTTGAAGACCAAGCCTGTGTACCTTGCCAGCTGAGAGAGGAGAAGAATGCACTCTGCCCAACATTCCTGATGTTATCCTGGGGCGAATCCGTGGGACCTCTACCTGCAGCACAGAGCACCAGAGACAGAAAATCAGCTAAGCCAAGCTCTGCGTGCAGGTGAGTGTGTAAATGGAATAAATCTCTGCAGCCCTCACCTGCCAAAGCAAGAGTGTCCTGATGCTCCTGGTGAGAGGAGAAGAGGATGGATGGGTTGATGTCTTTTGTTGTGAAGTTCTCCCAGGGGGGAGTTAGTTCAGTTTGTCTGTCTGTGGACTGGATTTCTATGTCCAGTATAACATGAAAGAGCTGAGGATATTTGTCTGGAGAGTCACAGGCATCCAGTTCAGGCCTAAAGGGGACAAGAGTGGGAGAGTTTAAAAGGGAGGAATATTTCTGGAAAGCTATATAAAGTCTTTCGATATATGCAAGCACAGAGACTTCTCATATTTCATCTGTGACTGTTCTCCCTCAGCCTTCATAAGGCTTTTATGAGTCAGCTTTGATTAATGTCCAGCTTCAAATACTCACTTGGTGAATTTTAGAGTGGTTGTTCCCAGGGCTATGAAACCAGTATGAAATTGAATTTGGAATATTTGTGTGTTCGTCATCTGAAAAAAAAAAACAAACAAGAAACAAACCATAGAACATGAGACTGAAGGAGTGCTTAAAGTCATGAAATTAAAATAGTTGTTCATATGCAGTCAGTTAGTTAAATCTACCCTCCTTCCAGCTTATATATACACTAATCTTAACTGCTACATGAGTTAATGCATCCTGCTTGTTCGACAGGCAGCAGAGCTTTTCCTTCTCAATATTCCCAAATATTCCACATATTTTCATCTGCATTAAAACCTGCTGCTGTAGGCCCCATACATCAGACATCCTTCATAGCCATTAGGTCCCTGCTTCTCTTCATTTCTGGGATCTACTCATTGGTTTTGCAGCTAAATGAAACTGTTTCAACAGTTTCATTTAATCAACTAATTTCATTATTAGTATTTTATTATATTTCATTATTCATTCATTATTATTTTTATTGTTATTATTAATAATAATACAATAAAATAAATTTTCTTGATTGTTAAGATAAATAATTAAATTTAAAAATGCTTGGAGGCAACAGGTTTGGGCCCCAGGAAAACACAAAACCACTTCACTTGCAGTAGAGGCTTCAGGAAAGTGTCATCCCTACAGCAACCAGCACCAGTAACAAATGGGGGAGAGGAAAACATTCACTGCTCACTCTGCTACTTGAATATTAAGGTTTAGAAGAGAAGCTGAACAAGCTCCTACTTTGGCTTGAAGGCGTCCCCCGATGGTGGACCTCATGTGGTAGACAGAAACAACAACATCTCCGTGGACAGTGGCTCCCAGTGGGATCAGGACTTTCCCTTCTTGCACACGGTATTCTCTTTGAGGGGAAGAGCAGGAAATCCACAGTTAAGCTCCTTTCCACAATGCCATTACCCCCCATCATCAGGGTCAACATAAAACTGTCATCTCCTTCAGGGCAAGCAAGGAGAAGGCACATTCAGTGCTCTGCTTGGTGTTAGGCTTGGTTAAAACAAAAATATTTCCCAGGGGAAACCAACAGAGCACTGAGTGACCCCCCAAATGACAACCTCAGGCTCACTCTGGCCACTTATTTCAACAGTAGGCACTAACTTTCAATTACTTCCAATTAATATCTTTATTATCAGGCAGCCTGGCAAGGTGCAGCAGAGATATTAGGCACGTTCCAGCACATGGAAAGCTCCCTGCACAAGGTTCCTGAGGGCAGGAGGAGGTCCCAGGACTCACTTCATCCTCTCGTACTCCTGGGAGGTGGTGAGGATCCTGGTCTCCCCGCTGAGGATGTCGCAGAAGGGCCGGCAGCCGTTGCGTTGCTTGTTGAAACAGGGCACAGGACTGAGGGTGACTGACTTGATAGTGAGTGGTTTGCAGTGAGGAATGATGGGCTTGTCTGCTATTAGATCACAAATGTATCCTATGTACCTGCAGGCAGAGAAACCAGCACTGAAACCTCCATCCCTCGTGACCAATTTTCATTCCATACGCAACATCTACCCCGAAATCTGGTGGAAGTGCCATTCTTTCATGGTTTCCAGGGCTGGAGTGTTCAGGTACTCCAGCTCCTTGTAGCTGGCACAAAATCTGCACTTGTGTTCCTGCAAGGGTGCAGCTGTCATGGCAGAGTTCACCACAGGATGGTTTGGGTTGGAAGGGACCTTTAACTGTCCTCTAGTCCAACCCCCTGCAATGAGCAGGGACATCTTCAACTCAAATAATACAATAATTCAGGTTGGAAGAGACATCTGAAGTTCCTCTCCCCAGCTCTTTGCTCAGGGCAGGACCAGCTTTCCCAGCTCTATCTCAGGACTGGATTATGTGCTGGGGTGACACCCAGCCAAGAAACTCCCAGGACAGAGATCCCACAGCCACTCTGGACAACCTCTTCCAGCACCTGATCACCACTTGGCCCCTTATTCCTGAGCAGCACAGTGGGCTCTGAATGCCAGTCTCAGCCTGGGGCTGGGCACACGGTGCTAAAACACACCCAGCAGGGACTCAGGCAGTTTTTAGCCTGAGCAATACGGCTCATAGAATTAGTCTGGATCCTGTACCTCCTGTGAGATGGCCACAGTACAATTCCAGGTCTCTTTGTGTTCAGCAGCTGTATGGCAGGGCCAGGGTTAGAGAAGAGGTGGCAGAAGCAGAACATGGCACTGACCAGAACTGCTGAGGCTGCACGGCCGTCCTGTTGGAAAAGGTGCAGGGGGAGAGAAGAGTCCCAGTATCAGAGGCATCCTTTACATTTCAGCTCTCCACCCTCCCTTAAACCACAAAAAATCATTTCTGCAGAAAGACTGAGACCACAAAATGATGAGGAATTCTCTGTTCGCTGTCATTTGTTTAATACCCAGGACTTGAGTGAGCAGCACTGGCCTTGATCAAAGTTAAGATAATATCCAGGGAGCAGCCCAAACTGGGGATGGTTTAGACTTGTTTTGGAAGCCCAGAAGTACCTTTTATCTACAAATGTTTGTGTTTCATGGCTGATCCCAAACTGTAACATTCTAGTTGTTCCAAATATAGGCCTGGAAGTGACAACAGGGATCAGTGTACACCCATCCCACACGTGCAGGAAGTTGTCTAAGAGACATTTATCTTGGAAGAGTTCACAAATGGGAAAATCCAGCCCAAGGCTCCCTCACTCAAACAGCTTCAAAGTCTGACACACAAGTTAGAAGTTATACAGAATCATAAAATCCCAGACTGGTTTGGGTTGGAAGGGACCTCAAAGCCCATCCTGTCCCACCCCCTGCCATGGGCAGGGACACCTTCCACCAGCCCAGGGTGCTCCAAGCCCCATCCAACCTTGCCCTGGACACTTCCAGGGATCCAGGGGCAGCCACAGCTTCTCTGGGCACCCTGTGCCAGGGCCTGCCCACCCTGCCTCCCTTCAGCTACTTATTTCAGGCACCTTTTATGCATTCCAGCCCTTTTCTGCAGGATTTGCCACACCAGAGCTGAACCAGACCCCAGTAACCTGCTTGACATTCAAGGGCTGTTTGCTTTATTAAGGTTTAGCCCCTGCCAATATCTGCTGACAAGACCTCTCATGTTCACATAAACCAAGTGGCCTTCTGCACACTTCTTAGAGAGTGTTGAAAAGGACTCCCTGTCCTTTACAGCATTATCCTGATATTTGAAGCTCAAAGGACAGTAAAGGAATTTGATTCTTGAGCTGATTTCCAGGACTGGAGGCATCAAGTGCATCTTCCTCTCTGTTTGAAGGGAATTTATGTCCCGTAGGCGCTGGCTGTGCTGTGCCAGGCAGAAATGCCAGACTCATATGTGAGCTCTGTGCAGTTTGGGATCAGTCATTTCCTCTGTTCCTCCCAGTTTAGCTGATCAGGCCTGACAGCCTCCTGGATTTAATTTAGGCTCCAAGAGCAGAACAGAACTCTCCTTTTGGGCATTGCTGTCAGTAGGAAAGGCTGTGTGGGGTAAATTACAGCTTAGTCCTACACACACCACTCTCCTGCAGCCCATCTACACTTTGCCCTGTGCTGAGTAACCCCTGGGGGGGATTTACCATTTCAGCTGTGCTGCACAAAGAGGAGCAAAAGGCAGCTGGGCTCCTTCAGCCAGGCCTGACAGGGACTCCTGGCAAGAGACTTCAACCATCTCAGAGTCACAGTTTGACAGGATGCCCATCTATGTGTGTTCTGCCCAGTTTCCATCAACCTTCCGTCCTGAGGCTGCATTTTCTCCTCCAACTACTTACAATAAACTGCAAAGTCAGGGAACCATAGGGTTGGGTTGGGAAGGACCTTAAAGCTCACCCTGTCCCACCCCCTGCCATGGGCAGGGATCCCTTCCACTCACCCAGGTTGCTCCAACCTTGCCTTTAACACTCCAGAGACGGGGAAGCCAGAGCTTCTCTGGGCACCCTGTTCAACTGGGCAAATCACCACAGACCAACAACTCAGAGGCTCAAACCTTCTTGCTCCTCATCACCTGTCACAGGTCACTGCTGGAACGACTGTGACCTCTTGGGCTTCGCATTCCTGCTTCTTGTTCAGTGTCCGCCCTCCCAGCTCAGCTTTCCAGCTACACGTGGACAAGGATGTCCCTCTCTGTGGGTTTTAGTACATCCCTTTCTCTTTCAGAAGCCATCCCCTCCTTGCACACAGACTCCAGACACGCAATAAGACTTAGGACCTGTCACGTGGAGACTTTGTGGTGACTTTGTACGTACCATGCAGTGGATGACACAGACGTTCTTGGGGTTCTGCTGCAGCCAGTTGTGCATGTTCTTGCAGACGGCGTAGAGGTTGTGCAGGCTGGGTGCCTGCCTCACTGGCCAGCTACATTCAGACACCTGCAGGAGGGCACCAGCAACACAACCAGCTTTGGAGCAGCATGAAGCCAGGCCTGCTTTACAAATGCTTGCTGCCCAGAAATCCTGCTTCTCTTTTACAGCCTACAGCTACGGGCTTGAAACCTGCTCCGTCTCTCCCCGGGCGTAACTCTGCGCCGTGACTTCCATGGAGGATGAGGAGGCAAACAAAAAAGCCTTCTCAGTCAAACAACATCATAGTGATGGGTTGGCCCCGAGTGCACACTTTTAAAAATTTACATGCCACGTCAGATTATCTCAAGTGGCCCTTTCATAATGCTCCAGTCTCACTGTGATTTCTGCCATGTCAAAAGGCTTTGTACAACGAGTCCCTAAAAAATACAGCTCTGATTTGCAAAGGGTGCTGAGCATCTGTTGTTCTCAGCCATTTTGTATCAGATTTCCAAGCCTTATGTGACAGATATCAAACTGATGAAAGGGAAACTTCTGTTAAAAAGAAATTGCATCTGAGTAAGTGTAGTTAATATATGAGCCAGAAAAATGAATGAGGCCTTAATGCTGAAAACCCACAATCCTAAAGTATGTCTAGTTACTATTCATCAATGTACTAGTTCTGAGTCATAACACTTATCTCCAGAACAGTCTTTGCAGTCTCAAGCAGCACATCAAATAGCCTTAGACAGACATCTCCCTTTCATCTGGTTTTAATTGAAATATCCTTTTTTAAAAAAGGCATTTTTGGCTAGAAGAAATTTAAGGGAGAAATGTCATGAGGCTTGTCTTCAGACAAAGAATTGGTTCTCTCTCTCAGCTGACATTTGGATCCTGCTTAATGAGAACGGGGAAGGAAAGAGATGATCTGCCCAGATGTTCTTAAATAGCCACATGATTCCCATGCCTGTTTCATCTCTCAGAGGAAGGAAGTGCTCCAGGTTTCATAAAACTTGCCCTGGAGTTTCTGTCTTACACCTGCACAACACCCTGGAGCAGACCCAGGCATCCTGAGTCGAACCAGGGAGCCACCAAGCTCTTTTTGGTGTCACAACCAGTTCCAAGGACTCCCAGGGATGCAGGGACAGGGCAAGCTGGCAGCACTGCCTAACCCAGGCAGCCATCCTGCTGGCACAGCTCTGCTTGTCATTTGGCAGAGTTTTGTCTCATCTAATATCTAATTAGATAGTTGTCTAATCACTTTTTAGACTCACGAAAGCTTTTGGTCTCCAGAATATCCCGAAGTTCAGCTGTGCCTTGAGTGAACAAGTGTGGGTTTGTGCTGTAGAGGCCACCCAACAAGGCAAACCATGCTCAGGGTTTGGAAGGCAGGGATGAGCATTCCCTGTTTACCCTCTCTGCAGCACTATCCTCATTCCCCACCTCCTCCTGTCTCCAGAGCTGTGGTTTTTCTCATTGCTGCTGTTGCACACCCTTGATTTTCCCTGCTCAAATTAATATGACCAGTAACCCTTTCACTGATGATCTTTGGAACAAACCTCAGGCCAACACACTGTCAAGCATCTGGAAAAGCCATTATCACTTGTTTGGTAAATAATGCACGTTTCCCAATAGGCCATAATTATATATTTACACTGCCTATAATTACACATCTGCCTGGTGGTTTGCAATTAGGAAATTAAATGCAGTCTATGTAGCATTTTGTTTACATCAAACATAACCTTCCCACCACTCATGACACACAACCTTGGGGAGAAGTAACAGGAATTCCTCTCAAGCTCTGGGAATGAGCAGCCAGGGCTTGCTTTACTTTAGCAGTAGGGCAACAACTGCCGTGAAAGTGACCCATCTTGGAAGTTTGGTTTTGTTTAGTGTAATATTTGAGTTACATGTTTTGAAACTGCTCACGCTTCCTCCAGCAGATGTGAGCTCTGCTCTCCTCTCCTGTTGGGGACACAGACAGGAGAACAGAGCACAGCAAGATCTCAGTGTTCAGTCATAAAATGGGTTGGGTTGGAAGGGACACCTTCCACGGGTTACTCCAAGCTCCATCCAACCTGGCCTTGGACACTTCTAGGGATGGGGCAGCCACAGCCTCCATGGACAACCTTTCCCAGTGTCTCACCACCCACTCATGGTCCCGTGTCCTCCTCGACAGACTGGGCACTTGGGGCTTTGTGACCTACTCAGCCACATCCAGGCAGGAAAACAGCCCAGCAGGACATTAATTCACCTCCCTCCTGTGCCACTGTGCAGCAAAGTGACCTACTTTGATCTTAGGAATAAAAAAGTTTTAAAGAAAGTAGGAATTCAAAAGCTGTTCATCCTGACATCCTCATCCACAGCAGAAAACACTCTGAAGGTGATTTCACCTCCTGGATAGCCCATTAGCATTTTTTCCAATATATATGAAGCTCAACATTGTAATTGTTTCATGTGCTGTGCACGCTCCATTTTCCCAAAAAATACTTGGAATCAGCACTTCCTAGCCCATAACCTGAAAGTAGAGTATTTTATTAAAAGATGCCTCCTTTTTTTTCCTGTGTGAGTCAAGGCATTGGTTACAAAGCACCGGGTCATGCTCTGAGAGGGATGCACAGAGTCACCCGTGAAGGTGTTGGGCAGGGTGGGACATCAAACACAGGCATGGAGGAGCTGTGGCCAGGTCATATAACAAGAGATGTGTAAAGCTGGGCTTTCAGGAGCAGATGTATCTTCCTCCACCCACCAACAGCAAGTGATGCATCAGAACCCATTGAGGCTGAAGATTCAGAGCCCTTGATACCTTTTAATTAGTCTTTCCTGTTCATTTCCTCATGTTTGGAGTCATGGCTGGTTACTGATGCTCACTGAGATGTGTGAGTGATTTCAGAGCAATTGCTGAAGGAAAATTCAGCTATACCTCAAATTAAAATTGAATTCAGCTTATAGATTAGATTCATTTACCCTGACTGAGGGTTAAGCCTAGAAACTTTGCCTTTTTTGTTGAAGGCAACAAAAAGTTAGAAATTAAGAAGAAAACAAAACACATCATTCCCTTGTGGGGGAAGGAAAGAACAGGAAGTTTTTGGAAAGATTAAATCTAATCTTGCATTTCAGCAGCAGCATTTCATAGAGATTTCCTCTAAAAGCCATTAATGAACCAGAGCCTCGCAATGCCCCCGTAATGCTGCTCTGGTTTTAGAGAGGGAAACTGGGGCACGGAGTGGAGGTGGGTTTTTAAAGTCACAAGAGCCAAAATGCCCCTTAGAACCAGTTTCCAGTCCTGTGCTTTGCCTGCTAAGGGCTCCTGCTTGATTAAGGCACAGGATTGTTCAACATGGAAATAATCTACCTTCTCACACTGGTAATTTCTGTCAAAGCCCTTTCATTTTATTCTTTACTTCTCTTCAACAGCTTCTAACAGCTCTGTAGGAGCTCAGAGCAGAACAGGCTCCACTCAGTGCCTCTTTCACTCCAAGGCACACAAGAATTATGCCCTGAACTTTCCAGCTCTTTAATCCCTATGATCCCAGGCATCAACTAAACCCCAAACCCACCACAGCAGCCCAAAAACACCTCTAACTCTTTAATCATCTTCTCACATTCTGCCATGCCCAGAAACAAAACTCCAAAGGAGTTTCACCCCTTCCTGCTGTTCAGCCCTGGGGGGACACTCACCCTGTTGTGGAACTTGGCACTGCGATAGTATTTGGGTGACAGGTTGAAGACGGTGTAGTGGTCGGGATGCCTGGAATCCAAAAAGCTCCGCACGTCCTCGATGTGGTTCCTGAATCCCAGCTCCACGCCTTCCGCCGGGAAAGACATCACTGGCAAAGCAAGGAGAGGCCAGGCTGAGCCTTTGTGGAATTAGGGATCCTCCAGGTTGTGTTTAATCACTCGGCACCACTTACCTATGATCCTTGAGGTAATGTAGGAAATATCCAGCTCCCCCTTGGTGTAACTGAAAGAAGACAAAGCAGGAGACAGGCATTGCAAAAGCAGCATTGTGGGGGAATGAAAAGAGTATTTCCCCAGAAAGATTTGCTTATCACACAAAGAAAAATTATCTTAAAATAACTCCTAAGAAGAGGGAGCAAATGGCTTTCTGCAGACAGTGACCCAGCCCTCCTCTCTACACCTGCAATTAACAGGTTGCAGGACTTGCAAAAAAAGGTCCCTTTTCCCTTTTGTCATTAATTTTCAGTGCCAGTTTTCAGGAGAAATCTCTGCTATTTTGCCACTTTGCAGACCCCTCAAGGACTCTGAGGTCTTGTGTGCATTAAATTTCTTTAATTTCTTGTAGCCCCATATCCCTTTGAGGTGGGCAGAGTGCCAGGCACAGGGGACAATGCCAGCAGGGTCACCAAAGCAAAGTCACCTCAGCTCTTTTTTCTGTTCAAAAGGTGGGTTTAGTGATGGGAACATGAGCAAGTAGAGCCCCAAGAGACGGTATCAATATGAGTGACAAAATATTCCCGGGGGGGGGTTGAGCAGAAGGACCCCACAGGGAATCCTCTAGGAAATGAAGACTGAGTGATCCACTTGCACTGGGCAGGGGATTTTCACTTTCTGTGAGACTTAGATTGTGTTTCTTTGGATTTCCTACTTCCATGAGGTCAAATACCAACCATGAGACAGAATCAAAGGAGCCATTTGGGATTTTCAGCTCCTTCCTTTGTTCCATTCACTGGGACTTGTGCTGGGCCATCCAGCTGGCAGCTGGGACTGGCACTTTGCAGCCAGGGCCTTTACCTGTTCAGCTCTACTCTACCTGGCAACAGACTGCATGACCTTGGAAGATGTGTCCTTCAGGGTGTCCTTCAGGTTATCCTTCAAGTTGCTGAAGAGTCTCCCTGCTCCTCCTTTCACCATATCCAGCAAGCCTCCCCCATAGCTGGACTCCATGTCTGGTGACGAGGCACCTTCAAGTACAACAAAACCAAATCCAGCATCACTTGTTTGGACCAAACCCAAGAGCCAACAGTCTCACTGCTCTTCTCACACTCGGCATGTTCACCTGTGCTGTGTCCAGCATGGAGGCAAAGGGGCTTTACTTATCAAGGGCATGACTTCCCAGAGATGGAGGATGGCACCTTCTTGCCAGCTGGGCTCAGAAACCAGTCTTAAGGTGCACCAGGAGTGGTTTAGGTTGGACATCAGGAAGAGATTCTTCACAGAAAGGGTGGTCAGGCATTGGAAAGGCTGCCCAGGGAGGTGGTGGAATCCCCACCCTGGGAGGTGTTTAAGGAACGACTGGATGTGGCACTGAGTGCCATGGTCTGGTTGACATGGTGGTGTTGGGTCATAGGTTGGACTTGATGATCTCAGAGGTCTTTTCTCATCTCACTGGTTCTGTCATTCTGTGATCTTTAAGGTCCCTTCCAACCCAAGCCATTCCATGATTCTAACCTCCCACCCCTCTCAGCCCAACCCAAAGCAAGACCAGCTCTTGAGCATGGAGCTGATTTTTCCATCACAACCAAGACAAGCCACCCCCACAGGGGTGAGAAGAAGGCACTCACTAGTCCATACAACACCTCCAGCACAGCCCTCACAGCTGCCATTTGACTGCAGCTGGACCACTGAAGCTTGTCCAACCCAAACCACTCTATGATTAAATGATATTTTAATTGCTTATTAGCTGCAAATTAAGCTCTTGACTACTTTAAAAAAATTGCCTTCTGTTCACTAGGCCTCAACTATTTTGATCTTAGCAAACTTTAACTACATTACTTTAATTATACACATTTGTTACCTCATTATGTCAGATTACTCAGAAGATCCTCCAGCACAGCATATGAGGCAGGAAGGAAACCTATGGAAATGCACTCCATATCTCAGGTAGCCTCATACCCGAGGTGGCATCCACTGAGAGCTGCCTTTGCAGAGCCCCCAGGAATTCTGGGCACATTTGTCCTGCTGCAGAGCCCTGGGAAAGCTGCTTTGTGAGATGAACGTGCTGGTCGTTAGTAATTACTCCAGCACCCAAAAATGGGGAAGATTTCTCATGGCTCAGGCAGGCTGGTGGTCTTGCCAGTGCTCATTATGTGTTTTATAAAGAGATTTTACAGCTGTCAGCTCTCTGGTTCTACAGCATAGACACACACAACTGAGATTGCTCACATGGCCATCATGACCAGAAGAAACATTCTAGAGGCATTCAGAATAATAAGAAACATGAAAAAAGCATCTAAAAAATGCTCCTAGTGACTTACTCTGTAGAATACCAAACCCATTTAAATGGCATTCGCCCTTTCAAACCCAGAGAGAGATATCAATAAATCCTTAAACTGGAGATTCCATGGGCCAGTGACATTATTTATTCCCCAGTGCTTAATGCACTTCTGATGTGGTTATGATCCACGTGCACCTCATCTATGTACTAGACTGATAAATGTAGAGGCCACCTCTTCTCCTCTGAGCCCTGCCAGCTTCAGAGCAGAAGGTGCCTTCTCAAGGCAAAGAAATATTTCCTTTGCCAGATTATTTGCAAGCATTTCCTTCAGATATAATTTAAAAAAAGAGAAAGGAAAAAAATTGAAGTAGCTCATTGGCTTCCAGGAATCAGTGATAGATCTCTCAAAAAGTTTGTTTTCCTGTTAGTCAGATGTAGAAGTGCCCAGGGTGGAAGGAGGAGGAGATGTTCAAAAGGAACTTTCAGTTCTGCAGGTCAGCTTTTGACAGAAAGGTGGTGGCTTGGAACAGGGAAAGGGGGACAGAGGGATCAGAGGGCTGATGGCACTGGGCAAGTTCTTACAGCTGGAAGTGCTGCAGGAGAGCACAGGAAGGCTCCAGGAGTACAGAGAACCTAGAATCTTTAGAAATCCATCTGAAGATTTAAAAGAAAGGGAGAGAGGAGGAGAAACAGAGAGAAAGAAAATTTCACTGCACTTCTAAAAGAATCAGTGAATTCCCAAATTCCCTAAAGCAGAGAAGCAGAAAGGATGGCTCATGAAGGAACACCAGAAGAGGGAGGGTCGAGCCCCACATCCCACACATCTTCCTTGGCCATCAGCCACTTCCCAGGCACCCCCAGCACTGCCACTGCACATCCCTGGGCCACGCTCAGGGACAGCTTTGTTTGCTCTTCTGGAGCACCAAAGTCCTGAGCAAAGAGCAGCTGAGTTGTGCCTCCAGCCCCTGGCCAAGCTGAGGGACTGTGACCTGTTCTGTGGCACGGGAAGGACCAAGGACACTCCCTGGGGCAGAAGGGATGAGGCAGATGCTGCTCCCTCTCTGGAGGAGCAGGATGGAGGTTCAGGTTTCCCTGGGCAGATGAAGGGATCACCAGGAGCTCAGTCAGGATATGGAGTGAATGGCCCAACAGCATTTCCCTGCTCAGAGAGATCTTCCTACTGGAGCCAGGTGGTGAACCCAGAGGAGGGCAACAGTTCTCTCCCTTGCACAAAGTCAAAGGGCACATTTGATATTGAAAGTACATGGCCAAGGCAAACAACACCCTCTCCTTGTCCTTCATCCCACCAGGAGCTGCATCACAGGTGCTGATTTGTTTGTGTTGTGACCAAAGCCAAAATTCAAACCCACAGACCCCACACATGACCCAGAAGCATCTCCCAAAGAGAACTTAGAGCCCCTTCCAGCATCTAAAGGGGCTCCAGGAGAGCTGGAGAGGGACTGGGGACAAGGCATGGAGGGACAGGACAAGGGGAATGGCTTCCCA
>JAWWEE010000004.1:1231421-1245870 GCA_035221455.1 Xenops minutus
GGGAAACTGACTCTTGCAACATCTGGGCCCAAGTCAGATCACCTCCCAGCCCACTATAAACCAGGGAGAAACTCCCTGTATCCCTGCTGGCACAGCCCTGTATCCCTTCTACCTCCCTGTATCCCTGCTGGCACAGCCCTGTATCCCTGCTGCCACAGCCCGCTCCCTGCAGCAGCCTCGGTCCCAAAGGGGACAGGCATTAAGGGCTCTCTGTGACACCAGGGAAAGGTGCGTTCCTTGGGAGCAGAGCAAGGAACGGGCTGGCACACTGGGGGAGGAGGGATGGCACAGCAGCCTCACACTGAGCCTCCAAAGTGCTCAGGAGCATCTCTGGTCCAGCTTCACACCACGGCTGGATGAGGGTGAGTGACCAGAGAGGTTCTGGACCACAACACCAGATCACAATGGGCTACATGGGATGATGCATCAGCATCCCAAGCCCCAGCCTGTGCCATTGCTGGCTCAAAGCTGCTGCCACACAGCTGGAGGAGCTGCCACCTTCTGCTAAGCCATTTTTGTTGTCACCAAGCTATTTGCAGCTGTTCACATGCAAACAGACTCTAGACCAACACAGTGTGGCCTTGGACAACTGATGAGTTGTGTTTTGCTTGTTTGCATTTTGCAGCCAGGGCTTGTAGATCATAATTTCATTTTGCGTGGAAGGGAGGAACTGAGGGATGCTCCAAAGGAAATGGCCACTATTAAACCCTTCTAAATGGGTTTCTTTTTAATTTAAGGGGGGGGAAAGGCAAAAGGAAGTCCTGGCATCCAGATATGAGCGTGACATTAATCTCTTGCAGAAAAGAAAGTCCTTTGCTCAAAAAAATACTGTGGATTGCTTGTAAAGCAATAACATGAATAAGCAAAGAGGCTTGGAGGAACCTGCTCTAGTGGAAGGTGTCCCTGCCCATGGTAGTGGGTTGGAATAAAACCAATCAAATAAGGTCTCTTCCAACCCAAACCATTCCAGGACTCTGTGATTCGAAGCACTTTTGTGGCAATATCCATGACTTGAAATATCACTGGCTCTTGGCTTAAACTTTCCTGCTTCACCTTGCAGGGCAGTGGACATCTGGTCCAGCCATACCTTGTCATGTGCTATTGTTTATGTAACTCCTGTGATTTTGTGTTGCAGAGCAGACAAGGTACATCTGTGACCCAGAATTTTCCCAGAAAAGCCCAAGCAGATTTACAAGCAGCAAACCCAAATGAACTAACCTGATGTAAGTGTTTGCACTCAGCAGCAGTAACAGCTTGAACTCAAGGCTGGGATTCTGGGTTTTCCACCCCTCGTTGCTGGGCTCAGTACACTGGTCTGTACAGAGCAATACAGGGATTGCAACACTAAAGAGTAGGAATGGGTGGCCCTCCCTCTTGACACCCATACACAGCAAGTTAATAAGGAAAAAATAAAAACACACCTATTTTCTGAATTATTTGCTATATTCTGAGCAACCTGGTTTAGTGAAAAGGTGTCCCTGGCCACCAGCTCAAGGGGCTCAGCTCAGACAAAACTCCATATCCCAAATCCAGGATCCATCTCTCACTGCTGAGCAGCAAAAGGAAAAGCCTACTGAAAATGTTCACGTGGGAAAAGGGTACAGGGAAGAGGGGAGGTTCTTTCCAGCAGGAATTACAGCTCACCCTTCTCTGAGTGCTGTAGGAGGTCTGGAATTTATACCTGTCCAGCCACAGTGTGATTGTCAGTGCCCACTGGAGCCTCACAGCATGTCTTTGGTTCAACTTTCCTGACCCAATGTTGGTGCCACCATCATGTCTGAGAGGCAGAGCAGTTATACTTAGAAGGAAAAAATGCCTCTTCTCAATGAATCCATTATTAATTCAGTTCTTTCCACATTTCTTCCAGATTTTGGGGGTTGTGGCTGCTTTTCCCTCCAAGGAGCCCCAAAGAGGAATCATCCCCACAGCCTGAAGCTCCACCCTGGAGAAGGAGGGTTCTGAAAGCACAAAGGGATAGAGCAGCCTTTCCAGGGAAGAGGAAGAGGAGTAAACAGACCTCCAAGGCCCACCCTTGCTTGGAATTGCCATTGCTACAAATGTAAGGAGATGGGATTAGGGAAACATGTTGGGTGGGATTCAGTGGAAGCTGCATTTATCCAGGCATTTTCCTGCCCTTTGGGAAGTTTAGAGAACCTACGAAGTAATATCCCCCTCTCCCTCACTTCTGCCTTTAAGTTTCTTTTGGCATTCTACAGTATAAAAAATACTATACCAGACAAAACCCCACCAAAACAAAATCACATGCCCAATTGCACGTGGCTTTCAAACGTGGGGAAGGCAGAGGCAGGGAATCAGCTCCTCAGAACTATTCACTGCCCTCCTTGCAGATTTATTGACTGGTGGCTGGTGCCACCACTGAGTGGCAGGGCTGGCAGGGGCCACGAGGGCTGGGGGGACATTAAGGACATGCTGAGGGGTATTGTGTGTTGCTCAAGCCTCAAGAGGTACAAACTCCTCCTGTCACTGACCTTGGGAAAAATTGATTTGCCAGCCTCTGCCTCGCTGTGTGGCTCTGTCTGGGCTGCTGCCTCTCCTGGGTACAGTCTCTCTTTGGAGCTGTAATCAAGCACCAACCGTACTGAGGTGCAATTTCACTTTCTCCACCTCTTCTGCAATTAGCTGAACAGTTCAGGTGAAATATTACACTCTTAATTCTTCATGACCACAATTAAGCGGGGGGGGAGGGAAGGGGATGTTGTTAAAATTAAAAATATAGCTTGAAAATTAATTTAGTATCTGGAGCAATACCTTTAAAACTCGATATACTGAACATTTGTTCCAAAGTTCTCCACTGTGAACACTGAACTCTCCCTGCACAAGGTGTTTCTGGAAGAAATCCAGGTGTATGTGCAAAGAGTCACAGAAACACGGGATCATGGAATGGTTTGGGTTGGAAGGGGATCACAGAGACCATCCAGTTCCAAACCCCTGCCATGGGTAGGGACACCTTCCACATGTTTTGGGACCTGTACAGGAAGGATCACCCTTCCTGCCCTCTCCCCTGGAGGCTCTGTTCATGACCTGGGCAGTGCCATGGGCACTCCATCCCCCTGCACTGCTCTGGGAATGGGCACATGGCAGCAGAACAGGCCCAGGCTCTCAGTGCTGAGCCACAAATATGATTTCAAAGCAGTGTCTGGGGATAAATAAGTGGCATTTGGCCTGGAATCAATGATGGCCATGTGGTTCCTTTCTCTGGATGCAGGAATAGTGTGTCCATGCCTGGCTTTGCTGGGGGAATAAGGAGCTGTCACAGCCTGCCCATGAGCAGTGAAGAGTTCCCAGTGTGGGACATGATGTGCCAGGGGCAAGCAGGGCTGCTGTGTGGGGATCCATGTGGAGAGAGGGGGTGTTAAACGATCTAATCCCTTATTAACCCACCCTGATAGTCAGGAACTTCCAAACTGCCTCTTCCTGTCTTGTTCATCACCCACAAAAAGCAAACAGGGCTCTCAGATGGTCTGAGCTGGTTTTGAGCATTAAAACTCACTTTAACCTTCGCTTTCCTTCACCAGAGGAAGCCTTTGCTGCAGTGAAACCCAACACAGTGCTCGGTGCCTGGCTGGCAGCTGGAGCTCCAGCTGCTGGAGTGTTCCCTCTGAGGATGACTTTGGATGTGACAAGTGTTCCACTCCCTCACCGCCTTCTCTGCCATCCTTTCCTCTCCCAGAGAGCTCACACCATGAAGTGTAGTGCTGTGCTGGCATATTTTTTATTTCTCCCCTTTTAGTCTTGCTCAAGTGCTGTCAGGGAGATGCACAACTTGCTCATTCCAGCCCAAGACTGACTTTGTTTCGGAGTATTCAAGGATTTTCCTGGCTCCTCAGCAGTGCTGCTTGCCAAGGGCTGTTGGAGATGCTAAAAATGTACATGGTTCACAAAGGAAGAGGAGAAATGTATGGGAAACGGATCTATAAGAGCCCATTAAATAGGAGCTGTTGGCTCAGGAAGTCCCTCTTGGAAAATTGGAGGCCGTACAGCCATTCAAAAACAGGTATTTCAGTGAAAATCAGATCTCCTGTGGCCTAACACCCATTGATTCATCATTGCCCATTCACTGTGTGAGGTAAGTGGTTAAATGCTAAGGAAAATCTGGGCATTAGGGGTTTTTTCCATTGGAAAATGGTAAAAATGGGGAGAAAAATGATACACCCAAATGTCATGGAGGGGCTGCACCAGCTGCAGCTGCTGTGCTTGGGATCAGGCTCCAGCAGCAAACACCTCATGGGAAGGGGCACCTCGAGGCTCTCAGGGAGCTCCAAACAAAGATCCCTCCATGAAAGCAGCTTTTCCATGGAATCAGAGGGAAATCAGTGGGACGGATTGTCTTGGATGGATATGGAAGGGAGATCACAAAGCACAGGGTGGGGGGTTGAAGGTGAGTCTGATGGCAGGGAAAGATTGGCCAAAAACCCAAAACATCCCCATTAAGGTGGTTCTCACCTTCTGACAGAATTTGGGGGCACAGTTTTTATCTAATACTAATAAGAGAACTGGTATTATTGGAGGTTTGTTGTTCTGGCTGCGACACAACATATTAAACCCCTGTGTTTGTCTCAGCTCATGGAATCTGCCTCATCCTGAGGCAGCTGGGGTTCAGATTTACAACACTCATCACTTCCAGAGGGATCCTCAAGCAGACTCCACAAGGCCACAATGTGCTCTCTCCCACGGGGATGGGTCAATCCATGTGGATTCAATCCCAGTTAGGGATGTGGTTCAAGGGGAGAGCCACACAGTTGCATTGGGGTGGGAATGGCTTGCAACTGCCCCATCCCTGCAAGTGTCTAAGGCCAGGTTGGATGGGCTTTGGAGCAACCTGGAATAGTGGGAGGTGTCCCTGCCCATGGCAGGGGGTGGAACAAGAGGAGCTTTAAGGTCCCTTCCAACCCAAACCATTCCAGGATTCTATGACTTTGGATACAGGATGAAAATTTCATGGTAGAGGAATAAGAAGTCTGATCCTCAGGGCCATCCTGGCCCCTTCCAGGCAGGGATCAGGCTGGGGATGGACACCCCCATCCTTCTCCTGGTGACCCTTTTACCCCAGCACAGTTGACAAACCCCACTTTGCTGTTTCCCACAGCACTGCCTGATTTAGCCTCTTCTGGATCCCACAGCTTGGTGCCTCCTCTGGGAATGCACTCCTGGGATCCCTCCAAGACCCAAAAGCTGCATGGACATCCAGGTGGGTGTGCTGACTCAGCAGAGAGCAGGGGCTGCTCTGCACCACGTGGCTTTGGAATAATTACACCGTGTGGCTCCCAGGCTGGGAGTTAGGTGTGGATGTGCTTCACTTTAAATACCTTCAAAAAAATCTGTGAGGCTGGGAAAGAAATTCCAGGAGGAAATGTGTGCCGAGTGGGAGAGCGTGCCCGGGAAAGAGACCCACGCACAGACACTGAACCACAGGGAAACCTTTGCTAGCTGGGAGCAGGCTGCTCTTTCTGCCAACTTTGCCATGAAAACTATGACTTGGGAAAGGAATTCAAGTGGGTTTGAGGCCATTTCTTTCTTGCCTCAAAACATGCTCTGGGAAAGGGAATAAATCCACAAGTTTCCTGCACGGCAAAAACCCCATTTCAGAGGGTTTGGAGCAAACCCTGGCCCTCACCTCAGTCTCCCTGCCTCATTTTGTTCTGCACACCCAATATTCTCCATCTCTTTCCTCCCTAGCCATAATTCAGGGATGTAAATGATATAATTTCCCATCCTTGTTATTTCTCGCTACTGAAGGCAAGGATTTACTCAGGAGAGAGAAATCTAAATGTTGTTTAAAGTGCCTGTCAAGCAGGGCCTCATACATTATTGGGATGTAAACTACTTTAAGAGCTCATAAAATATTGTTTATAGTTTGGTATAATAATATTTAAAATTGTAATAAAGTACTAAAATATTATAAAATACTAGCTCAACAGAAATATTAGCATAAAGGTTTAATTATTTATAATTTCATATAAATAATAAACTACTATTTATAGCATTTTAATGTGGAGAGCTTCTGCACCCCTGAAGAAGCTTCTATGATCCCATTTTTATGGCAGATGGGAATTGCAGTATCCCTGGTACAGGCACAGCTGGCATTTCCAGCCCATGTTCCCCCAGAACTGAGCACTGTGGGATGCCACATGCCCAGCAATGATCAGACCCTGCTCTGCAGCAGCTTCTGACTCCTCCTGATCCCTGGAGCATCCCATCATCTCTGGAGCTTTGGCTTCTGGTGGGACTCCATGATCTTAGAGGTGTTTTCCACCCGGAATGACTCTGGGATCCGGGGAGAGGAGCAGCCACCCCTTTACTGTTCATTGGGGTGGGTTATATCCTTTCCTACACCCCTAATTCCCTTCACAAGGTGAATTTCAGCCTCCTGGGCAGAGCTGGGGTGGTGGCAAAACACAACCCCACCATGCCCTACTCGCACCCCGAAACCCGGGTGGCACCTCTGGGTACCAACCCCTCCATCACCACGACCCGGCGAGTCCCTTTCCCACTCGCCCCCGTATTTTTCCAGCAAAGCAGGATGGATTTTAGCAAATCCTGTCCCCCCAAAAAGCCATCCCTGAGCCGGGGCAGGCCGCGGGTGCGGCGGGAGGCGCCGGGATTAGGCTGCAGCAGGGCACGGCGGATTAGTTGGTTCAGCAATTAAACATTGGCGCTCACGCTGCCGGCAAAAAGCGGGCTCAAGGACAAAACCGGTGCCTCCTTAACCGCTGCAGCCGCTCCAGAATGCTGCATCTATCAGCTGGGAGCATTGCTGGGCTCATAAACAAGGCGGCTGTGTCACGGCTGGCTAAATATAGTGCCAGCCGGGTGGCCGTCGTGCTGCCTGTGCCGTCGGAATCGCTGGGTACACTGATTTCATTTGTGTTTTTTTTTTCTCAGGGAAGGCTATGACTAAGAGAAATGCACGGCTGGAGGGATAGCAGAAGATGGAGGCCTTGGTCCAAATGCAGGGGAATAAAGTCTGGAGTCTGCACATCCCGGGGCTCTGGTCAAAATATTGCTCACCTTCCTCCTCCTCCTCCTCCTCCCTCTCCTCCTCCTCCTCGCCTCCTTGGCAATATCCAAAGCAAGGCTACATTAACAACAGCCGCAAATGCATCAGCGAGACACGAAATGTGCTGGTTTGGAGCCGCAGCGGTGATGCCGAGGGGGATGAACACCTACCTGGAGCTGCGCGGAGCAGAGAGCCCCGACAGCCCGCCCGGGGCCGGCTCAGCAGGACGGCACCAAAGGCAAGGATGTCTGCATTCAGCTACGTATTTGAGGTCTTTTTTTGGCCTGAAATGGGGTTTTTGAAGGCAATGCGGCTCTGTGTTTGCCTCAGCATAACAAAATGGGGGGTTGAAGGTCAGCTTCCCGGGGGATTCACGGCAAAAGGCATCTCTGTACCGACCCCTCCACCGACCCCCGTCCTGCAGGAGGGACAGCTCTGTCCGCACAGAAGCTTCACTTATTCCTTTAAGCCTGAAAAATCCCCCTGTTTTCACTCAATACTCCCAAACATCTCTCACAGCCCTATCCACACCAGCCCCTATTTTGGGGTGCAAGAAGGGATGCTCACGTTCTCCCCGAGGTCCGCGGAGCCGGCCCCAGCTCGGGCTGACCGAACCCTCCATGCCCAGCTCCCCACGCTCCCAAATTTCAGCACCTTCCCATGCCAGGACAAGCACTTTGCGGCGCAGCACCTTCCCCCGGCTCTATTACATAACCAAGCTTTTAAAGCAGGGCTTTTATTCCCTTCACCCCGAGCTGCCTGTGTCTCATTACTCAGCACAAACGTGCCGTAAACAACATCCCCGACCCTGCCCAAGCCCCGTCCCGCTGCTGCCCCTCGCAGAGCCCCTGGAAGGTGTCCTTACCTGGGTGCTGGGCTCCGTGCATCCTCCGACGGGCAGCCCGGCCGGGTCCCGCTCGTCATCCAGCGGCGATCCCGGGTCACGGGGATACGGACATGGGTTGGGACGCCGCCGCTGCCGCTGCCTGGGAACTGCGCGACGCTACGGGGCCCTGCCGGGTTATTTTTGGGATTACAGGGACTCAGGGAAGGATGAGGATGGAGGCAGACATATCACACCGCCTAAAATGTGGCATGGAGTGGGATCGGGAGTCTGCAGGGCTGAGGCACCCAGCGCAAACATCGGCAAGACGCTTTTTTCTTTTTTTGTCCCTTTCCTCTGCTTTTTTTTTTTTCTTTTTTTTTTTCTTTCTGTGTTTTGGAGAAGGTCAAATGCTGGCTGGATTCAGCAGGGATGTGGCATGCCAAAGCTTTGCAGGGCTGGGTAAAGGGCAGTGTGCTGATCCAGGCACACCTGAGGCACTTCCCTGGGTACCAGGCAGGCAGGTGAGCACTAAACGATGCTGTCAACAGACGACTGGAAACAGAACCATGGGATCACTCAGGCTGGAAAAGCTCTTTAAGATCACGACAGTCCAACTGTTCCCCCAGCACTGCCAAGGCCACCACCGAACCTCCCAAGTGCCACATCCACAGGGTTTTTAAGTCCCTCCAGGGATGATGACTCCCCCACTGCCCTGGGCAGCTGGGCCGGGGCTGGATAACCCTTTCCATGAATAAATTTTCCCTAATATCCAAGTTTAAGCTGCCCTGGAGCAATTGGTGATTATGGCTGGCTGGAGGCCCTCCAGCACATGCTGCAGGTCAGGCTGTGGGGATGGGACATGACCCTTGTGCCCTCCCACCTCCCCTGACAGCAAGGCTTTGGTCCCAGCTGGATGCTGGCACTCTGCATGTATTCCTCTGCTTTTTGACCTCTAAACTTTTGTCTTTAGGCTGAATTTATTTTCCTGCTTACGTAGCTTTTTCCTTCTTGTATTTATCTGGCAAAGCTACACAGAGGCAACACAACCCTCCTCTGCCTCTGGATCCTTAACCCTGGCACCACTGACCTCCCTCCTTCTGGCTCTGGCTCCTTCCCCCACAGACACCAAGGCTGACCCTGAGCTGTCCCTCTGCTCTCTCCCTCTGCTTATCACCCTGTTTTTCACTGTCCTAACCATTCCTGAGCCTCTGCTTACCCCAAACAAGGAACTGAGAGCCCCAAGCTGCTCTTTGGGAATGAAAGAAAAAAGCCCAGAGTGCTGGGATCTGCAAACTGGTGGTGCTGGGTGGAGGCACTTCAGCTTAGGGTGTCTAATTCCCAGTACCAACCACACGTGACAGATTACACGGGACACAGGCAGCAGCCAGAGCCTCCCTGGGCCTAGTGCCCACCAGGACTTTTAGCAGGGGAATTAGATGGGAAAGAAAACCTGCCCTGTGTGCAACCAGCTGTCCCTGCCTACAGCAGAGGGGTGGAACGAGATGGGCTTTAAGGTCCCTCCCAACCCAAGCCATTCTGGGATTCCATGATAAGGATGGGAGGGCAGGAGGAAGTGGCATCATCTGCACTGTCAGAATTGGATTTTTAGCCAATATTTTGGAATATATCAAATAATGTGTCCTGGCTGTAAAACAGGACCCAAACAGCAGCATTGCTCCCAAGCCCAAAGCCTGAGGGATTTTCCAGGTTCAAGTGGGGATGTTCTGCCTCCTCTTCTCCCCTCCACCTCCTCCTATTCATCAGCTCCTACAAGGAAACTCCAGGTCAACCCCCACCTGTTGCCTTGGCAGCCTTGGCAAGGTGTAACTCACACACAGACACTGCCAGCACGGGGATCAGCAGGAAAAAAATCTTTATTTACATCTTTTGAGCAGTAGCACAGCTGCAGCAGTTCCCCGGGAAGAAACTCCAGGAAGAAGACTCGGCTTGACATTCCAGGGGGGAGAGCCTCCTCCCAGCACACAGTATCTCAGGTCAGTACAAAATGACTTATCCATTTACAAAAGGTCTGAGATTCACAGTAAAGTACCAAAAGGGAGGGGGAGGGGGATGGGAGGGATGGGACCCCATCCCTGCTGGAATTTGGTCTATGAAAATGCACCATACGACGAGTCTTGTAGAAAAATCCATCCCGAGGGCTGAACATGCACAGCCACGGGATTTCTACACCTACTACAGGGCTCAAAGCCTGGGAAAGAAGCACTCAGGTGACTCTGCTGGGGCAAAGGCATCTGCAGACCCTGTCCTGCCACTGGGCGCTGCACGGGAGAAGTGTCTCTTCAGAAGCAATTTTGCAGGAGGGAAAGATGAGACACACGAGCTGGGCAAGGCAAAGCAAGGAGCAGCCCCTCTGCCTGGTACTCAGCCCTGGCAGAGCTGCCCACTGTGGCCAGGCTGCTTTTATAGCCTAAAAGTCTCCCCACCTCACATCATCTCCTCCCCTCGTGCCCAACGCTGTTAGAAAGAAAACAGCACACACGTTTTGGCTATTTCTGGATCTGTGTTTTAAAACCAGCCCAGACCTTTGGCCGAGGGTCATGGGAAAATCTAAAATCGTTCTTAAATAGGATTTCGTCGCGGGATGGAAGATTTGTGGCCTCTCAGCTCCAGGGGGAAAAGAAAGGTCCCTGGGGGGCTGCAGGGAAACCTGACAGTCCTTTTGCTCCCACCTGGAAGATTCCCAGGCAGAGCAGGGTGGGAGCACTCCCCTGGCACTGCTTTCACCCCCGGGCAGGTGATGAGCAGGGGGCACGAGGGCAGTGGTGGTGTTTGGCAGGTGCCCGACAGCTTCTGGTTCCATTACTGGGACAACACCAGGACAAGCTGCCTTGACACAGAGAGCAAACATCAGGGGCTCTTCAGACAGCACAAGGATGGAGGTGGCTCAGCTGGGATAAATAAACCCTGGAATGTGCTAAAGTTTCACACACAGAGCCCGTGCATCCCGAAAATAGCCACTCCCCCTCTCCTGCTGCAGGGCCACTCTCCAAGCAAAAATAAACCCAGGGACAGTCCAGCAGCAAAAACGTGCCCAGGCTGGTCTAAATAATCAAAGAGGTGTCAGAGATGTCAAATAACAGGTCTGTCATTTGTGAGCACCTCTGGCAGAGAGCATGCCCTGCAGATCCAGCAGCTCCCTGCAGAGATCCTAAAGGCAAGGCTAAAACTCAGCACTTTATTTTTTGTTTGCTCGTTTGTCTTAAACCTTTAAAAATACACATCTTGCTTTTTTGTTTTTTTCTTAAATATATAGTCTATAAAATAAGGCAACTCGAGGAGAATGTTCCCAATGCTTGGGCACTGCAACCCCCACCAGAGAGGGTGACAGCACTTCCAGTTGAGAAAAGTGACTCTGCCCGGCCCCAACACGCTCCAATGATGCTGTAAGTCATGGGGAAACACCTGGACATGGAGCTCAGCAGCCCCTGGATGTGTCCCAAGGAAGGAAGGACCTCTGGGAATTCAGGGATAGGGAGTCACTTTGCTGGGGATGCTGCAGCCACAGCAGGAACAGCTTCAGGAACCCCCACAGCCAGGGGAGCTCAGGGACAAAGGCAGCACAGAAGATGGAATGGATTGATTTCTCCCATAACTGAAGCACACATTAAGGTAAATCTTTGGGAGAAACTCTCAGAACGTGACTATCTTGGAGTATTAAATGCTATAAACAAGGCAAGCACAAAGGAGTGCAGCCCATCCCCAGCCCAGACCCTGCTCAGTCTCACAGCATTCCATGAAAACCAGACTGTACAGCAGCTTTTTATAACAGGGAATTCCTCTCTCTCTATGGAAGGAGTATAAGTGTGTGCTTTTTCTCCAAGGTTTTCCCTCTTTTCTGTGTATTAATGCTGGAAATGTGATCTTCACACCTCTGAGCTTTGTAGCATACACATTTTCCATGTTGCTCCCCAATTCCCGCTGGGCTAAGTGTTGCTTTCTAGAGCTTTATTTCTCTGAGAACTAAATTTAATATAAAATAATTTATAGGAAAGAAAACTCAACCTAGAGAGTACTCAGCAGTAAATGGTCCTGTGGAGCAACAGGATAGCACATTGTAGGCTCAAAGAGGGACTGGGGCTCAGAAGGGGGTGGCAAGGACACCATGGCAAGCTGTGTAAACCTGGAATGATCATTACCTGGGTCTGCATCACTGATCCGTGATGGACCATAGGCAGGAATAATTTATAGCCTCAAAAGAGGAAAAAAAAAACCCTTATTCTACCAAACCTGACCTTATAATCAAAGATCTTTTCACCCTGACACTGGTTATACTGGTGCCCACCGCTGGTACCCAGTACACCATCACTTCATGTGAGCACAGCCCTGGTGCTGCACAGAGGAACCAAACCCATGGGGAGGGAACTCCTGGTCCTTGGCACAAGTCTTAGTGCTCCTCGTCCGGGACAATGGGTGGGATCTTGCTGGACAGCAGGGTGTACACGTAGGGCCAGATCTTGTTGGTCTCAGTGCCAGAGAAGGAGTAAAGGATGCCCCTGCTCCTGGAAGAGATGGGAGAAGTCACACCAGCCCTTCCTGAGGACAGGGGTATTATCCATGGGCAGGCTGGACAGGGCTTAGAGCAATTGATGGAAGGTTCCCCTAGTCATGGCAGGGGATGGAATGAGATGGTCTTTAAGGTCCCTTCCAACCCAAACCATTCCAGGACTCTCTGATTCTCCCCTTCCCCTGCAAGGGCAATTTTGTCCCCCCCATGGAGGACTTAGGCACTTAATGCTCCTGGGCTCTGGCTCCCTTTCAGCAGTGGGCTGTCCCCCTATATCAACCCATCTATTCCCAAGCTGGCCAGGGAACTGCTGCCCCAAACTACCAGGGGACAAGCCCTGGAACATTCCTGTGCTCTCAATGGACCCACCCAAGCCAGCACCGGGGTCTCACCCTTCTCCTGCCCTCCTGGCCACCACCCCATGCTCCACCCAAACCCCGCAGGGCCCTGGAGTGACTTTTGCATGGCCAGTACCAGCCTGGACCTGCACCTTCTGCCAGGCCAAAACATCCCTCCCATTGCCAGCCCCACAAAGCCCTTGGTGGAGCCCAGCAAGACAAACAGGAGCTGTGAATTCCTTTAGACCAGGAAGGTCTCCAAGGGAGGCCCCTCCAGGGCCAGGGCTTGGCTTTGTGCTGCTGAGCACAGTGACCTGCATCCCAAAAATCTGCTGGGGCCACGCCGGGGCTCCCTGGGCTGGCAGAATGTGGGCATGGGGCTGGGCTGGTGAAACAGCACCCAGGCCTGTTTTCACAGGCACGTTGTGGTTTATTCTCATGGTCCAACTCACTTGTACAACTCTATTACGGGCTTTGCAGCATCTTTGTACTTTCTGAGCCTGGCAGCCACGGCCTCGGGTCTGTCGTCCTCGCGCTGCACCAGCGGCTCTCCCGTCAGGTCATCGATGCCCTGAGGGAGGCAAACACCAAATCAGGGACACGGCCAGCAGCCCCATCACCCACCCCATATAACCTCACCCTGCTCTGCACCCACCCAGCATCCTGGACAGCATTTAGCAGAAATCCCATTTAGCACAGCTCCTCCAGGCAAATCAAGCGCTCGGTGCTTGCTGCCCAGGATTGCTTCCCCAGCACTTTTTTTGGATCCCAGCTCAGGCAGACAAAGGCTTCTCTGATCTTTTCCTTCTGTGGATTGTTCCCAGCTGGCTCCAGAGAGGTGCCACTAGCTCTTACCCGGATGTTGGGGGGGTTGAAGTCCATGTTGTAGACCCTTCCACTGGCTGGGTGCACCCAGCGGGCGCTCAGACGGTCCTTCAGTGTCTCGAAGGGGATGTTCAAGCTGATCACCAGGTCCAGCTCACAGATCCCATCCAGAGCCTTGGCTTGTCCCAGTGTCCGGGGGAAACCTGTGCAGGCACCACAATGGAAAGGGGCTGGAACTGGAGGCAGGGAGGCAGCAAGGATGGAGTCAAAGCCATCCATCACGCAGCTCCAGAGCTGCAAACCCACCACAGCTCCTCCCTGTGCTGTAGCACAAGTGGTGTGAAAGGCAGACACCCACCATATGGCTGCAATAAAAAATAGCTCCAGCAGCACCAGCCCCTGAAATATGACACATGGGTCACTGTGGGCTCAGGTTTGCCTGCAAAGACGTGTCTGGTGTCCCTGCACGGGGGCTGGGGACAAGCAGGAAGGCACAGGCAACAGCAAAACAGGGATGAGTGCTGGAATTGCAAGGAAAAACCTGAAGGAAACAAAGTGCCCAGATGAGGGACATGCTGGTGGTTTACATGGAGGGCATCAAGGACACTGTGATGAAATGGTCCTGTCCTCGGAAGGTGGTACCTTGGGTTTGGAAAAGCCAGCAAACAGCTGGGAGCAGAGAATCACAGATTCCCAGGAGGGTTGGAGTTGGAACAGACCTGAATGATCCAAGGGAGCCAACAAGAAAGATGAAGAGAGACCTTTTACAAGGGCATGGTGTGCCGGGATAAGGGGGAATGGCTTCTCATTGCCAGAGGGCAGGGTTAGATGGGATATTGGGAAGGAATTGCTGGCTGGGAGGGTGGGCAGGCTCTGGCACAGGTTGGGCAGAGAAGCTGTGGCTGCCCCTGGATCCC
>JAWWEE010000004.1:1256125-1284016 GCA_035221455.1 Xenops minutus
CTGCTGCGTCAGGGCCCGCCCCGGGCCCGCCGCTCCCGCAGGTGCGTCCGGCCCGCCGGGGCCGCGCCCGGGGCGGGCCGGGGGGGCGGGCGGTGGGGGCTGCGGGGCTTTGCGGGGCTGTGGGTGTTGTGGGGGCCGCGGGGCTGTGGGGCCGCTCCCGGTGAGGGCGCGGGCGGGGCCGCCCCCACACACACAAACACACACCCACACACCCACACCCACACACAAACACCCCCTCAGCCCGCCGTGCCCCGCTCCCTGCCCCCGCCCCAGGCTCCAGGTGACCCGGGGAGCGCCGTCGAGGCGAAGTTGTGAGGGAGCGGCGGGGCCCGGCCCGGCCCGGCCCCCTCCCGGCCCTCCCGCTCCCTCCTCAGCCCCACGCGTTTGTTTTGTTTCCCCTGCAGGCTCGCAGGACCCACGGGCCGTGCGTGGGGCTGGCAGGGACGAGCTGGGGCCCGCGATCCCACCCAGGCGGTGCTGCTGGAGGAGTTCTGCTGCCCCTGGAACCGAGGGGACAAACAGGTAGAATCGCCAGCCCCACGGGGGCAGGAGGTGCAACTGGAGTTTAAACACCAGCCAGGCCAACTTAGGAGGGTTTCAAAGGCAAGAACTGGCAGCAAACAGTGGAAACTAGAGGTTTTGTTGTTTTTTTTAAAAAAAAAGGCATATGGAAATATGCAATGCCTTAGCAATAACAAGAACAAAAATGTGTGCTGGGCTCCAAAAGTAATGTGGGTTTTGCTGGAAAAGGTGATTTTTTTTCCCAGATGATAATGGAGAAGCTACATAAGCTTTCTGCAGCAGGTCTGTGTAGGTTTAGTCTGGGGGGTGTGTGTTAAATGCAAGACAACAAAGTGTGTTTGTGTTGGAGGGAGAGCTGGACCCTCTGGAGAAAATGGCATCAGCCCTTGGAATGTGTGTGTAACTCCAGCAGTCCTGCCAGAGGGTGCTGGGAATTGTTCACCTCCTCTTAAACAGTGTGAGGGGAACTGCTGGAGCACGGAGGAAAATCTGGGTATATAGTTCAGCTGTAGAAAAGAGTCTTCTCTCACCACTCCAGCCTGTGAAATGTAGGATTTCCAATCCTACACTTGTGCCATTCTACTGAAACCGGTAGAATTTTTCACCTGGAATGCTAATGGAGGTGTGAAAACACCTCAGAGTGAGAGCAAATGATTCATTGGTTATGCAGCTCCTTTTCTTTTCAAAAGTCATAGTTGCATGTACAGAATTTATTCACATTTTTAGAAAGTTTTTTGTTGTTTTTTCCTCCCAGCAGCCAATTCCTTAATGATTAATCTCCAAACTGTGGCAAATCTGCAAGTTTTGGGATGCATGTTTAAGTCATCTGTGTCATCTTACGTCAGTATTGCATAATCTGTTGACTGTCCCCTTTTTATGTAATGTATGTTTGGAGTTTGTTTTAAAATGTACAAATATTTTTTTCCCCTGCGTGCTGCTCCTCGGATATTCCATGTTTGCCTCTCCATTGCCCTCTGGAGTTACAAACTTGTAAGGCACCATTTTGGTGGCTGGATCCAGCCGAGTGTTACGCTTTTCTCTCTTAAAAACAGTCTCTGTAATATCCCATGGTGTGCTCTTTGCCAGGTAAGTTATTTAGAGTGTTAAAAAACCCACTGCTGGAGTTTCTGCTTCCTCCTGGTGGAAACATAAAAGTGCTGGTCAAGCCCATCCACATCATAAATGAACTTTTATAGGACACTTAGTAACACATTAACTTTCACAGTGTAAAACCGTTGTGGGCTTTTTATAAACTCATGTCAGAACTGAATGTATCTGATCCCCTTGGGCAAAGTGCGGGGTGTAGAAGTAGTTCCACCATGTTTTTAGGGAAGAAGGGGGTAAAGTTGTACAAATAATTTCATTATGTTTTCAGCAAGACCTATTTTTAGGGAGAAAGAAAAATGAAGAGAGGGGTGAAATACAGGTTGATTGAAGCTTATAATTTAACTAGTTTGCAGTGGGACTGTATTTCCCAATTTTGTATGTGGATCCCATGCCCTAAGAATGCCAACTTAGCTGGCTGCCTGCCATGGTAGCACGGCCTGTCTGGCCCATGACATTCAATACTTGAGGAGCACGAGCCAAATGCTGCTGGCTGGCTCCAGTGGGTTTAAGGTGGAAGAGAGGGGTGCCCCCTTGTCCTCTACAAGGGCTGATTACTCTTTCTCCAGTAAATCCAGCATGGGTGGATTTGGCCAGAAGAAGCTGCTGCTACAAACCACTTTGGGCTATGCTGCAGAACCCACCACAGTCATTAAGATAACACTAATTACCTGGATAATTTTCCAGAGTAAACCTCAGCTGCAAAGCCACTGTTAAATGCTTTCCCTGGTGGGGTGATGTGGGGTTCTGGGGACATGTGAACCATAAGGAGCTGGAGGACATGCCTGCTGGGCCTGGCAGTGCCACGGAGGGGCTGCAGTGACTGACAGGCTGCCCTGGCTCAGTTATCACAGTGCTGATGCTGTCTCTTGTAAAGGTACAGTACTGTGATAACTGAAGGATGGCAGCCATCTGAGCTTCATGGGAATGACAGAGTGACTGCACCACGTCCTGCTCGCCCAGAGCCTGCTCCTTCTGTGTGTATCCCTGGGCATCAAAACCTGGGTTATCTGAATAAAAGATTACACAATTTGCCTGTTTATTGACTGCTTTGTCTGAGGAGCTTTTCCAAAAATGCTGTGCTTTGGAAGTCTGCAGAAATGGTTCCCAAGGCAGGGTCCTGTGCTGTGGTGGGCACTAAATCAGGGCATGATACTTTCTGTAGCAATACAGAAAATGGAGCCCTCCTCAGGTACTTTTTCGTACTTCTTGTTAAACATACCAGGTCTTGGGTGGCTACTGTAACTCTTCTGTCTCTACAGGGAGGGACACTGGTTGTTTCACAGTCTCAGTGCTGGAGATGGGACAGTACCTTGCAGGGTTTCCTCGAGGCTTCTCAGCCTTTGGGGTGGGAGACCGGGAATTTCCTGGGTCATTTCTATAGCGATGCCACCAAAATCCCTGGAAAGGAGGAGTGTTCCGGGGGGCCTGTGCTGCTGACTGATTTTTGTGCCTATGAATTCAGTCTGCAGTGCTGGGACACGACGGCAGAGGGGCCCCGCGGGCCGGGTTGTGGTGGGAGTGTGAAATCCCGAGATTTTTGCATAAAAGACTCGAGAGACTTGCAGAAATGTTAATGTGGTGCTTGGTTCCCAGCTTCCCGCCCCTCCCCGAGGAAGTGGTGGCCCTCAGGCTGCCGGGGCTGTTGCAGCAATTTCCACAGGTCACAGTTTATTCTCCATCCCGACGTTTGGTGTGGTCATTGACCCAGTGGGGTTAGAAAACTCTTCCTTCTGGGCTGGATGATTCACGAGCATCCAGGGCTTTACCCTGTGCTTCCCTGCACAGCCCCAGCTGCTGCTCCTGGCACAGGAGGGGGAATAGCTCCACGGTGGAAGGAGCTGGTTTGTTGTGTCTCTGCTCTTCTCTGGAAGGTGGTGTGGCCAGCCCGTGCCGGGGGCTGTTCCTGTGGGCCCTGCAGGTTCGGGGCTGTGCAGCTGTGGTGGAACATTTTGCCAAAGTGCGTCACTTAGATGGGGGAAAATATTGCTGGTGTTACGACAGCGGCTCGAGCCTGGCTCTGGAGGAGGGCGCTGGCACACTACAAACTGCAAGTGGTAAAAGAGATACCCTGCTAACAAGAGTTTAAGCTCTAGATTAAAATCTGAGCAGAGTCAACCCTCAGCTTCCTTTTTCCAAAGGCAAAAGGAACCCTTTGACCAGGGCAGGAATGTGCTTATCCCAAACATGAAAACTGGTCATCTCTGCATCTGGCTGTGCAACAGCAACACCTGTGCTCTCCCTCCACATGCTGTGCTCCCACTGTGCTCACAGGATGAATGGGAAGGAAGAGGAGCTGTGGAATCATGGGGGTGGCAGCGTTTGTAAGCTCACAGGCTGGGTTTCATCTCTTTTTACCTGTTTCTGCTGTTGGCTTTGGATCCAGCAAGCACTCAGGGAACGTGCACCCCCTTTCCTGGAAGAGAGGCGGGTTCCATGGGGTTTGGAGCGGAAAGCAGCATGGCATCCAGCCAGGTCCTCCTCGTGCTGCCCCCGGGACAGTTCCAGGTGTTCACTGATGAAATACTCAGGGTGCTGACTCGTGCTAGAAACCAAGAAGTCCTTTTCCTTCCCACGGGAAGCAGGGTAACTGCTCAGAGGCAGAGAGGAGGTTTGTTATGGACCAGGTCCAAGGAATACGCTCCTCACCTGCCAGGCCATGGGTCAGGTTTGAGGTTAATGACCAACCCGTGCCGTTTGGAGGGACGTGCAGCACAGCTGCTCCCTGTGCACCGAGCACACCCCGGTGCTGCTGGGGACAGGGGGGAGCCTGCAGTGGTGACATGTGCCCCTGGCTTCGGGTCGTGGTTCTCGCTTCCTGTCACAACAAGCACAGCCTCGAGCTCTGGCATGGGACAGGAACTGAAACGCTGGCTGTGCCTGAAAACAACACCTCTCTGCTCGGATTTACTGGGGGGTTTATCTTCCTCTCTAGCACAGTGGACAAAGAGTCCATCTCTTTTTCCTGTGGCTTCCTACTGATACGGGAGTGGGACAGACTGGTGGGTTTGCTGTGTCTAAATATTGCTGCACACGAACAATGCAACTATCACAGTGTGCTTTGGCAGCAGAGCACTTCCTCCCACAAACGTGTGAAAGCAAGACATAAACAACCTGCACCCAGTGATACAGGCCCAGAAATAAGGTCCCTGAGGACCATCCGTTTGCTGATAAAACTCTCTGTAATTTATGGGATTGATCCCAAGGCAAGGCAGTCTTCTTGTGGCACGTCTCAGCTGTCATTCCAGATGGGTTTGTCCTAACCCAGCGGTTCTCAGGCTTTTTCATCAGGAAAGTCCCTTTTCCCATCTGGAGGCCATCGCCTTCCCACCCACGTTTTGCATGTGAAGAGCAGCAGTTGTGCTCCTGCGCCGTCTCCTCGGGGCTGCAGACAGGAATGGCTGTTCTGCTCCTGGCTCCCGGCCACCAATCTGCCTTTTAAGGATCGAAGTTTGTGCTCCGAGCAGAGCTGGCCAGCCACTATCAGCTTCTCACAACAGCAGGATAAAAGGCATCCATTGTCTGCCAGCACTCAGCCTTGAAACCAGGTAAAGATGTTGCCTTTCCCCAAAGTGCTTTCTTTTTTCCCACAAAACAAAAAATAGCACCTCTTTTTAGTTGTACTAAAATAAAAAGAATCCTTCCCAGCAGAGCTTCAAGAACTCAGTCATCGTTTCAAAGTCCAGCAGTGACCATATAAATCAGACTGTGTTTTAATTGCTGTTCATTTGAAGAGTCTCCAGCATAGTGCAGACACTTGAACTTGAACTTTAGCTCAGACCTTCATGATTAAACCTGTACAAAGCAAGCAGCCCGCTTGTGCAAATACTGGATGTACCAGAATGTAACTTAGATTTAGGTCAGGTTAAACAATTTCTCACTGTGAGCCTGGAGATGTTGGACAAAGAGAAATGAAGACCCTGGTGAAATGTGTGTAATCAGAAATGTCACCAGCTCAGCCATGTGACATTATTTTCTCCAGGTGCAGAGGTGTAATTCTGGTGTGCCAGCTCCAAAACCTGCTCAGTTGGAGCACTTTGCATGATTTCCAATATTATTACATTCCAAATACGCTCAGCTCAGCCGTGGGGATATTTTCAGTTTCTCAGAGTGAAATGTGCTCCGTGTGTTGGAGCTGCATTCCCACTCTCACTGCTCTCGGTGGAGCACTGTGACGACATTCCTGTTTCCAGGTGAGGGCTCCTTTCCCACTCCCTGCAGTAACACTGATGGCAAATGCAATGTCTGTTCCTGGGAAAAGCAGTGCCCAGGAGTCCTGTGTGAACAGAGGCTGGCACAGTCCCTTCTCCCTTCTGCACACAATACTTCTGCCTGTATCCTGGAGACAGCTACGTGCTGGGTTGCTGAATTATACGTCAGCCCTATGTTTTTGCCATTAGCTTGATTCATCAAGGGAAGCTGTGACTGTATTTGGTGTGTGATCAGGGACACAAGTCCTCATGAGGGGCTGAGTGTTTCAGTGTGGTGTGGTACCAAAGTTTCTGCAATCATTTCTGTATATGGGCAGATGAGAAAGTCAGGATTGCACAACTTGGTACATAATTTGCTCTTCGTAACATTTCACAGGAATAGGAGTGGGACCTGGATCTACGTGTGGATTAACATACTCTTATACTAGATCATTTGTTGCTGGGCAAATGTTACACCTTTCTGGGACCAAACACTGCTGGAGCCAGAGGAAGGACTCCTCTTAACTCCACAGGGCCTTGGCTCACACCTGTGCTTCAGCTCAAAGGTGAAATTCAGACCCCAATCTCATGTTCCCCATTGACTTCAGGAGGACGAGAGCTGCACTTAGTGTGGGGGTTTTGCTGCATAGGGACTGGAAAAGTCTCTTTCAGCCACAGCAAAAAACAGGGAAGAAAGAGCAGAGGCTGCTGGGGTTGTTCCTTGGCAGGTGGTTATCAGTGCTCCCTGTGCACAGCCTGCTGCCTCCTCCCCACCGTGAAGTGAGAGCTCGCTATCGACTGCCCTCCATTTTAATTAACTCCAGAAGCAGGCAAAGTACACTGAATAATTCAGGAGAGACATGTGTTTAAACATTTGCACAAGCTTCAGATTCCTCCTGCCCAAAATAAGTCTGTGAGAGAGCAAATGGTTCCTGTTCTCATTGTCGGTGGATGGACAACAGAGAGATGGACCCATCTCAACACCCAAGAAGACACCATCGGTGGGGCTTGTCCTTGCTGCTGGGACCAGCCTGGGGCTGAGGGGGTGGAAAGTTCAAGACTTGAGGGCTGCACACACAAGGGCAGCCCCAGCACAGGCAGTTTGGGGCTGGTGGTACCAAAGAGCCCTGGAGAAAGGGCTGGGGGATGAGCAGGTGGGGTCAGTAACAGGTTTAAATGTTACAGGTGTAGTTGTTTTCCATATCTGGGTCTCACCTCCTGCTTTGTTTTTTTAATAAGAAGAGCATGCCTTTAACAAAAACACACAAGCAAAAAGGTGTCAGTGCTTTGGAGCACCAGAGCAGCAGGGAAGTGGGTGAGGAGCAGTCAGTGATTTTCCTGTGGAAGCACAGTGGTAAAAGTTGTGCTGGTTTAGGTGGACACAGATCAGCAGAGACAACATGAGAGGCTCCATGACGATGTTTTTGATGTGTGGCTGGGATTACCTGCTGATCAGGCATGTTTCACATGCAAGCAGTTTCCTTAAACGTGTTGACTCACATTCCCAGAGCGATTAATAAATAAATAAATAATGGTTGAGAATAATTTCCTACTGGTGCAGAACAACCACATCTCCAGACAACGTGTGACACCAACCCTCCAACACCCAGAGCCTTGTTGCATTCTGATTTGAAATGTAGTGCTCCAGGGGACTCTGCAAATTAAAATTTCTAGAGGCTTATTGCTAATGAAACCTAATTAATTTTGGATGTAAATGTACCAAGCTTCTACAGTCACATTTGCATCCCCATTAAATGAAAACTCATTTTAATCACAATCAGTAGTGGATGTTTTATCTGAAAATTATTAGAGGAACACAGTGTCTGTTTGGTGCCTTTTTAGTCTATGAGTTTTTCACTTTTTCACCCCTTTAACTCAGCTAGGTTAAAGGAAGCATGCCACAGCCTTTTAAAACAACTGTGTCAAATACAGTTTCACTTAGGAGGAAATGAGGGAAAAGAGAGTTACATAAAACGGGAGAAAAATCCTACACTGCTCTTCACCTCCATAGGTGTCCTGGTGGTGATATTGCTCATCCTTAATGGGAAAAAAGGCCACTTTTCTCCAGATTTGGAGCTTGTTTGCCACACTGCTTCTATTTCTGAACCCTCTGTGCCATTACAAGCAACAGCCTTCCTGGAAACACAACCCTAATTCTTTATCTCCTTACGACAGAGGGAGCGGGAATATGGCAAATGCCACCTCAAAATGCAGCTTTGTAACCCTGACTGAGGAATTGTAATTTCCAGAAGTGCATGTGTGAAAAACTGCAGCAGCTTTGGCAGTTGTCCAGGCAGTAATTTATTACAGATTTCAGATTTGCTGTGTGTTCCAGGTTACGTGTGTTCCCTGTGAATGAGACAGGACACCCAGGCTGGGATGCTGGGCACTGACCTGAGAAATGCCCTGAGCCATGCACACAAGCTCTGTGGTCTGTGGAGCAAGAGGGACATGGTCAATATTGTGTATTATTACGGAAAGGTGAACACTTTGAGGCCAAACATGGCATTTGCAACCCTAAAACATTTTGTTATTGCTCTGGTTGGGGTCACTGCTCTGCTTCATCCTTCCCCACCAGCAGACCCACCTCCAGATCAGTCAGTGTTAGACTTGCCCTTGTCAAAGCCAACTGTTGCACATAGAACTTCTTCTAGGGTATATATACCTCCCAGAAAAAAATAACTGTGTATAAAAATATCCATATATATCCATAAATATCCATGTATATAAAGAGTTAGTACATAAGCAAGAGCGTTGTCTGGCTCTAGTGGTGTGACTGGAAGGCAGCCAGGCAGCAAATGGGTACCTGTGAACTGTGCCAGCCCCAGACTCATCCTTCTGAAGATGTCTTTGCTGGGAATCAGCTGAAGAAAATCCATTTGAGGTTCTGGGCAGAATTGATTTGTCTTTGTCTATTTTATTAGTCTGCTTGAAGCACAACAAAAACGTGCTCACTGAACGAGTCAGACTTCAGGGGAGGGCGAGCCAGAGCTGGGATTTGGAGCTGGCCACCATCGCCACCACAGCCACCATCACCATCCTTTGCAGCTGCCCTACAGCTCTTTACACAAACCCAGCTTCTGCTACACAGCAAGGGAACATAAGGGGTATTTTTCAGCAGAGAAATCTGGGAAAAGAATGAAAATAAAGCTGCTGGTTTGGCTTGTTACGAGGACAATGAACAACCAGAAAAACGTCAACAGGAAAAAACAGGCGATGAAGGCAAGCAGCAACATGAGCACACGCCTGGTGCAGGGTTGAGACATGGCAGCAGCATCTTCACACTCCCCAGCTTGGAGCCAAGCGAGCGAATTCCATCCCCCCGGCCAGGGCTGTCGGGAATGGAGCTCCGTGCCGCACCTCCTCCTCCACACGGCTGTGCCAGCTCGCTGTGCCTGCCAGGAAATCCCCCTCCAGCCTGCCTTTCAGCAGCTGCCACAGCCCCCTCGGAGCAGGGGCTGCTTCACAAGGGCAAAAGCTAATCTTTCTTTGGCCAAGTGCGTTTGGAATATCCACATGGAGTCCCTCTCCTGCCCCAAACTGAGATTGTTGGAAACCCCACTTGGCTTGAAAGGGTCGAGCACCGTGTTTAGAAGTAGCTCATTATGAAGAAGCAATTCACACCTTCCTGGTGTCTCAAAATAAATTCTCTCACTTGCTTTTCCAAGCAGAGCCAAGCCCTCTGAAAACAGTGTCACCACCACGGTTTGGCGGCTGTTGTGCGAGCACAGGAAGTTTCAGATAAATTCAGCGGCAGATCAGATGGAAGAACTTGTGCACTTGGGTGTCTATTTATACAGCTGCCCTGGCAAGTCCCAGCCCATCGCTGCAGCACCCCAGGGGCTCTAAGATACTCCGTGATGCTGTACAGTGAGACCGACAGCACCCAGCAATGGGCACCCCAGGGATGCTTTGGAGCACCCAAGGTCCTGGCTGTGTGACCCCCATTGCCTGACCTGACCTGTGCTGCCCCAGGGCTTCTCCTCCTCTCCAGCCACAGGGAGAATGAAAAAACACCATTTCTAAAACGAATTCTCATTTAAACAGCACTTACCTGGCACTCTGCAGCAGCATAAAAGAGCTCAGAGTCATTCTGAGAGTACTTTTAATTAGTACTACAGGTTAAGGAATTTTGTGGCCCATTTTACTCATCACACAGTGCTTCTGAGTTCATTGCCTCCTCCTGATTTTCCCTGGTATGTGTGAGAAGAACCAGGCCCCAGAATTACTGCCAGGAACAAATCAATGACAAGTTGGAACCACTTAGATAGTATTAAATCATGTTTATGTAAAGGGCCAGTCAATCCAAGCTGATGCCATCGGTGATTTAAAGCACTTTACCGTAGGCAGGGACCCTCACTGTACCTTGAAATGCCATGGGAATAAAAGCTTTTATTATTGAAAACATTTAAACTGTTTAAAGCACTGTGGAAAGATCCCATTTCAGAGGCAAAAGTGAGGATTGCAAACCCAACTACAGAGCAGGCAAATAAGGGATAATCTGTGCACCCATCCCTACTCCTTCTTTAAAAAAGGCAGCAAGAGAGAGTTAATTTGAATTTTATTTGATTTTTAATTCACAAATACCAAGACAGTCAGGTCTAGTCTTCTGTCTTCCCTTTTGGTGGAGGACATCAGTGCACCCTGCAAAATGAAGTATGTCAGATACAAAATAATTCTTCAGATCTGTCGCTGCACCCAATAGAGGTAGTAAAAGGGGAAATAAAGATATGTTTTGCATTCAAGGCCTTTTCTGCAGCTCTTTGCAAGCCTGTTATCTTTCTAAGCAAGAGGACAAAGTCAGCTACAAATACATATGATTAATTCCTTAGAGAAAACTGCTTTAAGGGTTTTAATATAAAATTATACCCTTCCCATAGGATGGAATGTTGTGGTGAACACAGACCATTTTGGGTATAGGTTGGAAATGCTCCCCTGCTATTAACATGGTTCTTGGAGTAATTTTTGGAAGCGCATTGATTTCATCCCAGTTACAAGTCACCGAAGTTCCAGTAGAAATCAGCAGGCACCAGTGTCCCAAAATTAAGGAAAGGAAGGAAAAAACTCACATCACAGGCAGGACTAGGAGGCTGAACTTGCAATTTCAGTGCCAGAGGAGCTCAGACCCTGTTTTTTAAAGTGAGGGGTGTGAGACTTTAACTCTCACTGAAGGATGTGGCCTTTGCAGCCTGGGTCATTCCTGGGCATGATCCTGGGCACTGGGCACAGACTGAGATGGAGGCAGAGGTAAAGCTGCACCACGAGCAGCTCCAGGCTAAGCCCCTTATGCAATCCTTCAGTCACAGCCTGGCGAGACTTCCCAGGGCTGAGCTTCGGGATTTAGGGCCATTCACAGCATCAGTTGCTGTGCAGGGAAAGCAGCCCTGCCTGTAAGGCATGAATAATAGGGATCTAGTATGTTATTGGGCATGAAAACCCACCAAGGAAAACTGATTTTATCAGTATAGAGGCACAGCCGTGGAAAGGGCTGGCAAGAATGAAAGATAATCAAGGGAAGCAGCTCCTGCAGGCAGACTGGGGGGACAGGGAGCAACAAAAGCCTGGGATTTGTGGCACAGCCACGTGTATCTTAGGTGTTAGGAAAAAAATATTCCCTGTGAGCGTGGGCAGGCCCTGGCTCAGGCTGCCCAGAGAAGCTGTGGCTTCCCCTGGATCCCTGGAAGTGTCCAAGGCCAGGCTGGACAGGGCTTGGAGCACCCTGGGCTACTGGACGTTGTCAGGGTGTGGAAGGAGGTGATCTTTAAGGTCCCTTCTAATTCAGACCCTTCTATGAGTCTATGATCTGCAGGATTTGATCTCTCTCCTTCCAACCTTAAGATTACCAGAGTGGTGGAAATGAGGTGAGACTCTGGTGCTTTTCCACAGCACATGGTTAATCCAGGCCCAACTTGACACAGCTGAGAAAAAAGGGTTAATATGGTACAAAATCATCCAAATTACTCTGCTGATTCCCTGTTAGCTGTGGAAACATGTGGGGAAGGGATGGCTTGATTGCTCTTGGCAGAGAGGCAGAATGTAATCAATGCTTGTTTCGTTTGTAAATGAGAATCACCTGGACATGAGCACTCACACAGCACCAGCACCTGATTCTCATCTCCTTCGGGGCAGGTGAAAAGCTTTGGGTCGATTTCCTGGAGAAAAGGGTCAAAACTTGGGATTGCTGAGGCACAAGGCAGGTGCATTGGGGCACAATAGCTGTATTGGTGTGCAAACATTTCAGAACAGCAAAAGGCCTTTGCTGCCAGGCCTGAGAAGATGAGATAAAAAGTTGTTATCAGTGTGCTTAGTCTGAATTACATGAAACCACCGCTACATAGGACAGGTCACGTTTGCCAGGGCGGGTTTTTTAATGACAGGTTCAGCTATTAGGGCAATTCCCCCAAAAAGCAGCAGCAGATTGGCCCTTCTGTCAGAAGAACATGCCAGATACGTGTGTGTGTGTGGAAAGGGGGTGGGGTGATTTCATTGAACTGAATCATTTTCTGAGTGGTTTTACTTCCACTTGTGCCGTTTCCTGTGACTTTGACAAGAGTTTGAAACCACAATGAAGAAACCAGTTTCTTCTCTGTGCAGATGGGGGGACTGTGTGTGTCTCCTGCCTTTGGTGAACACCAAGTTGTCTGTGCCAGTTCCTTGGTATGGGCACCAGGCTGGAGATGGGATTGGGGTCTTTGCAGGTGGTCCAAGCACAGCAGCAGCTCAGAGTGCACCACAGCACACACGGCACATCTGTGGAGGTGACAGCTGTGCCCTTGGCACTGGCATCATGAAGACAAGCCTGGAAAAAACATTAAGCTGTTAGTGTCCAGAGGAGGCCACAGGGTGGGGGAGGGTCTGGAGGGGGAGCCTAATTAGTACCAGCTGAGGGCAATTAGGTGTTCAGCCTGGAGAAGAGGAGACTGAGGGGAGACCTCATTGCAGTCCTCAGACATCGTCGTGAGGGGCAGGTACCAATCTCTTCACTGTCGTGACCAGCAACAGGGCCTGAGGTAATGGCTGGAGCTGTGTCAGGGCAGGGTCAGGGGGGATCCCAGGGAAAGGCTCTTCCCCCAGAGGGTGGTGGGCACTGCCCAGGCTGCCCAGGGCAGTGGGCACAGCCCCAAGGCTGCCAGAGCTGCAGGAGGGTTTGGATGATGCTCTGGGGCACAGGGGGGGATGGCTGAGGTATCTGTGCAGGGCTGGAGTTGGGATGACTATTCTGATGAGCCCCTTCCAGCTTATATTCTATAATTTTATGATTCTAAATCTGGCACTGCCTGCACAGTGCCAGAATCTGTATAATAGAATTCTGGAATGGCTTGTGCTGGGAGGAACCTCAGAGCACCTCCAGTGCCTCTGCCCTGGGCAGGGACACCTTCCCCCAGCCCAGGTCACTCCAAGCCCTGTCCAGCCTGGCCTGGGACACTTCCAGGGGTCCATGGGCACCCACAGCTTCTCTGGGGAAGTGTTTTGGGTGCCCTGGGTGTTCAGGCACCTCCCGTGGCTGCTGCGGGCTCTGGGCTGAGCCCCGCACACTGCCCGTCCCTCCCTGCACATCCCATCCCATCCCCTCACACATCCCCACATATCCCATCCCATCCCCGCACATCCCATCCTATCCCCTCACCTAGCCCCACGCATCCCATCCCATCCTATCCACTCACACATCCACACATATCCCATCCTATCCCATCCCCGCACATCCCATCCGTCCCCTCACACATCCCCACATATCCCATCCCCTCCGATGCCTCACACATCTCATCCCATCCCATCCTATCCTATCCCATCCTATCGTATCCCCCTCACCCAGCCCCACACATCCCATCCCATCCTATCGCCTCACACATCCCGTCCCTCACATATCCCATCCCATGCTATCCCCTCACACATCCTTCACACATCCCATCCCAACCCGTTCCTCACACATCCCATCCTATCGTATCCCCTCACCCAGCCCCACACATCCCATCCCATCCCGTCCCATCCTATGGCCTCACATATCCCATCCCACACAGCCCCACACATCCCATTCCATCCCACCCCGTCCCTCACACATCCCATCCCATCCTATCCTATCCCACCCCGTCCCATCCCCTCACACATCCCCTCTCCTCCCATCCCCTCCCCTCCTCCCGTCCCCCCCCCCGTCCCTCCCCCGTTCTGCGCATGCTCCCCTCGCTCTCCCCGGGCCGTCCCCCCGCCCGTGCCGCGCCCGGCCCGCCCGCAGCGCTCGGAGCCGTGCGGGGCCGGGGCACGGCGGGGACCGGGCACAGGGGACAGCACAGGGGACAGCACGGCACAGCACGGCCCGCCGAGCGGTGAGCGGGGCCGGGCAGGGCAGGGCAGGGAGGGCAGCGCTGGCCGGGCCGGGCCGGGCCGCGGGGGCGGTGCGGGGCTTTCCCGGCAGGCGCGGTGCGGGGCCGGCGCTTCCCGGAGCGGCCTCGTCCGGGGGGCCGTGCGGGGCCCTGTGCCCGCTCCTCGTCCGGGGGGTCCCTGTGGGTGCGGGGCTCTGTGCCCCGATCCGGACGGGGCTGTGGGTGCGGGGCTCTGTGCCCCGATCCGGACGGGGCTGTGGGTGCGGGGCAGGGGTGTCAGACCCCCGTTTCGGTGCGGGGTCGGTGTCAGGAGGAGCTGGAAGGAGCCCCGACCCCGCTGTGCCAGGGCCGGGCTGGCAGCTGTGGGTCCAGCTGTGGGTCCAGCTGTGGGTCCAGCTGCTGTCCAGCTGCAAGGGAGTGCCAGGGACACCGCTGGGACACCTCTGGGACACCTTTCACGGCCGCAGGGGAGGTGACAGCCGAGGGGCAGTGTCACCCCGAGGGACAGGCAGCGCTGCAGAGCAGGTAACCCGGCAGCTGCCCGGCTTTGCACCCTCTCCAGACACCTAAACCTGGAATTCTGCTCTCTAAATGTGTGTGCGAGAACATGGCAGTGCTGGGTAATGGCAGAGAGTTGGGTGTTTAAAGTCCCTTCGACCCCCAAACCAATCCGTGGTGCTGTAATGGTGTTGAGTTCGGATTTTTAAAATAGCTCGTGCTTGAGGGGAAGCAGGACACGAAAGTCTGTAAAAGTCTGTGAAAATGGAGATTGGTGGCAGAAAGACAACATGGCAATGGCTCGGGGTGGCAGGACAGGAGGGACCCGGCTCTGCTTGAACACCTCGGGTCTGTGCTTAGCAGGACCCAGGGGGTGGCTGTTCCGATGAATTAGGGATGCAGGGATTCTATTTTGAGGTGTATCTGGAAGGCAGAGAAGTGCAGTGCAAGAGAATTTGGGGGGCTTTTTTTTGTGGTTCTTTAATGGGGGAGGAAATGGAAATAATTCAAAGTTGCGTCGCTTTTTAAACTTCGCTCCGACTGACCCGATTTTGCTCGTAGAGGATTCCCTGCAGGTTTATTCCTGAGCAGAAGGGATGTACTTTGGTACCGCTGTATTTGGGCTGCTGAAGCTCAACTATTAAGTTCAGTTTTGACCTTATAAGGGGCCTGGGAGGCATTTCCTCCTGGCACTTGTTTTTAAAACACACAGGAAGTTGCACCTTGATCTGTGTTGGGTGACACCGAGACAGGTGCTTTGAAATGCAGAGCCAGCTAAGGACGTGCTGCTCTGCCCCAGCCAACAACAGATCACATCAGGCTCTTGCTGCGTTTGTGATCTCAAAAGTTTAGTGATCGCAGGCTGCTTTTACAAACAGTTTTGTCAGCGCATTTTTAGGGATTCAGTTGTTAAATATCTTCTTTATCAAAGTATTAACAAGCTGTTTGCCCCAGAGCCCAACCGAACAGAGACTACACTATGCTCATGCAGCAGCAAAATGCAAATATTTGGGCTTTGGGAAAGGTGAGGTGAAAAGCTTGTAAAAATTCAGGGTGAGGGGGTTTAAATTTGCACAAGAATATAAACAGTGAACTGGAACAACTTACTCCTGGAAGGCTCTGCACTTCAAAAGTATTTCAGAATCAGTTGTTGCAAAGGGGCCTTTTTGAGAGGTAAATCTTTTAACTGTTTCCGAGTGCCCAAATTGTCTGTTCAATTAACTTCTTTAAAAAAAAAAAAAAAAAAAGAGAAAAGGAAGCAAGGTCTGGAGAGAATATCTAATGCAAAAGCTTTGGAAAACAAACCTGTATCAGTTGCAAAAAGCTGAAGTGCACCTGAACAGCCACTGGCTGGACTAAGAGAGTAAAATCAACATTCCTTTTAAACTCATTTTTCCCTCTGCCAAAGAGAGTCTCACATTTTGCCTTTAATTCTTTTACCTTACCTCCCTGGGGGGCTGGAGGTAAGCCAGGGCTCTTGACTGGGAGGATAAGTGGTACTAATTCCGTGAGTTTAGTCAGACATTTCTGTAGTAGTTTATTCTTGCAAATAAAGGCTGAATTCAGAGAAACCAGCTTCCCTCTTTTTGTGTAGAGGGGAACAGTCGTTGTGTTTTTGCAGGCATGTGATGCCTGTGAAGAGCTTCACCTCTCTCCTACCACGTACCTCCCCATCCTCCCTGGATTTGGAGGTGAAACACCTTCTCCTCCTGCAGAGCCAGCCCCAGGTTTGGTGGCACCTTGCTGGTGCCTCACTTGGATGAGGAAAAGACACTCCAAATAGAGCAGGAACCCGAGCGGAGAATCCTGGGCTCCCCGTGGCCCTGTTGGGTGTGAATCGCAGCAGAAAGAGCTGCTCTGTGTTTACATACACGGGAAGGTGTTTGCATTGTTGGAGAGGTCAAAGCTTTCACACATAAAAGCAAAGCCCTAGGACTGGTTTGTATTGAGGCGTGAAAAGGGTTGGTGCGAGTCTCTGAACCAGAAATCAGGCTGAGAAGGGAGGGAACACTGAGCTGGGACTCTGTTCCTGGCCTGTCTCCTGTCCAACAGCAATTAAAAATGACAAAATGTTTTCGTCTGGATGAAAAACTGGCGATGTTCATGTTGTTCTTTTGTAGCCTGTCCAAGAGTTTGCAGTTCCACAAAGGTTGGGCATTATTCCTGTAAACACACTCGGAGCTGCTTTAGATCTTTAAAGCACTTAAAGTGCAATTAGGGTGCAGGTACTGATAATGGTGAATTGATAGAAAATGGCTTTTGCAGTTCAAGTACACAATTCAGGCAGTTAGTGCTCTGCAGTAAAGCTTTTTTACGTGTTGGTACTGCTCAGTGCTGCTTGTGGGGTGAGACAGAGATGCTTGAGCTTCATCAGGAAGGAAAGTGGAGTCTCAAAGGAACAGCCTTTTGGGGGTTTTGGCAGCTAAATTGTCACTTCATCAGTTGCTGTAGTTGCTTTGCTGTACATGAAGTGACAGGTGAGGGAGGTTGTTCTGCTCACTTGTCTTTAGCAGCACTTTAGTTATCCCATCCAGGATTTGTTTTACAGTCGCCTGATCTTTTAAAAAAACTGAAACAGTGCTGAAAACTATGGGAGAAAAAGAGGTTACTGATGGTTTTCTTGGGCAAAATGGTTGCCATGTTGGAGAAGGGAAGAAGTACAGTGTAGTGGTTTTAATGTCCTGGCCTGTTGCAAACCAGGTGGGTTTTTAAGGAGCAGGTCCTGACAATTTTCTCCACGCTTGTAAAACTCCAAAATGTTGCTGGCTCGAGTAATTCTTGTGTTTTTTCTTGAGCTGGTTATATAAATGTAACATAAGTTGCATAATTGGCAGAAAAACTGAGCTACAGGGAACTGGAAGAGCAGTGTCAACATGGAAGAGTAAAGTCTGTACCAGCTACTCTGCATTTCAATACCCTCTGCAGGGGTGAGATGTTTGATAACAGAGACATGAATGTGCTTCTCTCCGTGTTATGTGATGATGGTTATGTTTGGAAACTGCTGGCACATCAAATTATCCTGTTAGGCTTCTTTCCACACCCTGCCATGGGATGTAAAGGCTAAGATAGAGAATAAAGGAAAACAACTGGAAGTCAGTGGGAAAGCAGGGGATTTAAACATCACCCTGAATGAGGGGGAAAGCCTGGGCAAAGTGAAACTGGAGTTTGTGTTTGAGGAGGAACCAACCTGCAGAGTAAGAGCATGAACAAGTGCAGTTAGAGCAGCCAAGGAGTGGCAGAACTGTTTGCAGTAAAGTGGTTTGTGTCATTATTGATCAGTGGGTCTGATCACCAACAGCCTTCTGGAAATACAAAATCACTGCTTTTCTCAGCTCCCAGAGCAGCACCAAGGGCTTGCTAGTAAAGAGCAAACCTTTGCAAGGCTTTGAGAAACTCATCTGTGATAAATCCACCAGCCTGGTAGCTTTGTTTTATGATATAATTTGCACTTGTAATCCTTTGAAGAGGGGCTGCTGCATAAAGGAGGTGCTGCCAGTAAATGAATTAAATGAAGTATTTAATGCCACGAGTCCAGACTTTGGTTGCCTGTGTGTGCACTGGAGGAGGGGACTCAAAAATAAGGCTAAGCACATAAAGCTGCATGAGGTGGGTTTAGAGGCCTCAGGGTGGTTTACTCTCAGCTCTGTTACTGGCCAGAGCCTGACTGTGGCTAGATCTGGGAAAAAACCCTTCTACCTTTCTTGTCAGGCAGTTTTAGATAAATGTTTTCAAATGAAAGTTTTAGATAAGAAAAATGAAGCAGCCCCTGGCTGGGACAGGGCAGGGAGCAGAGGGGACATTTGAAAGTAGTTTCTTTGTATATGGATTCAGTTTTTCAGGAAATGAATTTGGCAGAAGTAACTTTTACATTCATTTTCGGACACCAGCAGCACATAGAGATACATTAAACAAAACAAACCTTAGAAACTTTGACACTGGTGCTGTCTAAATGATTTCCTGTTGTTTGCCATCCACAAATACCTGTCTCTGCACTCCTCTGCATTTTATCGAAGTACAAGAAGAAAGTCAAAGCAGGTTTTTTGTTCCTGTGTTGATTTTTGTGTTGTTTTGGGAGTGTTTTTGTGTGCTGGTGTCGTTTGGGGTTTTGTTTGTTTTTACTGAAGATACATTAATTGCAGGGCATTAGATGTTTAAAGGAAAACTATGAAAGGTCCCACCTACCTTAAGTGCTGCATTAGGCTCAAGCTTTTATATTTAGATCTGCTGGTTTGCATAGGTTTTTATCCCCCTGTGATGTCAAACTCTCACATCTTCCCTGGAGCTGCACCTGGAAAAAAGGTGTAGCCACCCTCAGTTCTGAGGTCTGTGATCAAAACCAAGTCCAGGCTGGCACTTGCAGTTCACTTCATAAAATGTCCTGTATGCTCAGTGTTTCATGTTTACTGAGGATGCACAAGAAATAACCTTTCACTTCCTGAACACTGCTCTATTTCACTTTTCCTCAAAGTATGGCAAAACAGACACTAATAATTTTGAAATTGTGTGTTTAGAGAGTTTAAAAGTTCAAGAGGAACCAGAGGGGGCCTGAGCTGTGTGGATCACACCTTTGTGTGTCAGCCTTTACAGCTCTGCCACCTGGGCTAGAACACTGTTCTGCAGGAATTATCCTCTCTGGAAACAAGATATTACAAATGCAGTTTGCTTTTTACTGCTATTGATTTGTCTTGCATGTCTACTAAATTCCATTTTTTTAAAATTCAGGTCTTCTACTATTCTTTCTTGTTCTTAATACTTGAGCTGAAGGAAGAGAAAGGTGCATTTGAAGCATTGAAGTTACAGCTGCAATTCCCAAATTCAGCACATGCCACCTGCCACTGTTTCTAATGGAAAAGACTCTTTGAGTTCTACAGGCTGTAATGGACACCATGAGTTATAACCTTAGAACTGGGTTAGAAACCTCAGTGCCTGGCATAAATGTCTTTTCTTTGACTTAGGTGTTGATTTTTGGACAGTCTCTTAATAACTCTGTCTCCTAAAGACAGGGAATAGTCAGGAGTTCTTCCACATCCTGGAATGGTCTGGGCAGAGAGAAGGGTTTTTGGTTTTTGGTCATTGTGCTTGTGTTCTTTCTGCTGCATCATCAGCCTCAGGAAGGGAAAATCAAGGCTGTGTTTATTGATGATCCAGGGCAGTGGTGTGAGCTCTGCCAGCTGGGAATCTCCCCTGGAAACCTTTGTTTCACCCTCCAGGGGAAAAATCAGCTTGTGTTGGTTTACACCAGCAGTTGTTTTAGTACTAATTCATGGCCTTGACCAGCTTTCTTATAGCTGTGGGGTTGATTAATACATTTGTGGCATTGATTAATAGGGCAGAGCCTGGGTTTGATTTCACTGTCCCAGCCACATGGGATAAAGTGAAAGGACATATGGGGATAGCTGACTTTGAGCTGCTTTCTTACAAGAGAACAGCTCTCTTTGCCAAGTTTAAAAGAAAAAAAAAAGTCCTGTGGGTTTTAGTCCTTTCAGCTTCCTGTTCATGTGACTCACACCCTGCCAAGTCACAGCTATAAGAGCGAGATACATCAGCAAACAGGCTTGGCTGGAAGCAAAGACAGCCTTTACATCCTGAGCTGTCCCCAATTGCCAGCACAGCCTGCCACAGCTCCAGGCTGAGCTGCTGATCGTGTTAACCTGGCTGGGGCATTAACCTCACTGATTAACTCTTCACCTTTTGTTGGTATCAGCTGCCTGTTTGTCTGCCAGTTAAAGCCTGTGGCACCTCCAGCTTTAATCACAGCCCTGCTCTTAGAAGTTTGCAGTGGAATAGAGTGAGAAATAGGCCAGGGTTTTTCTTGGCTGGTGCTGGTGTGTGTTCAGAGGGAGGAGGCAGCATCAGCTGGGCTGTGTTGTGGCCTGTCACCCTTGGGTGGAACAACCAGCTCTGAGGGACACCCCTTCCACCCCAGGAGCCTTCCTCCCTGCTTCCCAGGGATGTGCTGGACACTGCTGTGGAAATGCTGGCTGAGGAGCACAGCTGTGCATCCAGGAGGGAGCAGCTGAGCTCCATGGCATTGCCTGGAGTACAGTATGGATTGCTGCTCTTGCCTTGCACCACAGCCAGACCTGTTGATGTGCTCTGTGCATCATTTGTCACTCAGAGGAGCCTTCAGAGAGACCCACCCTCTCTCTGTGTGTACTTGGAGAATTAACTGGGCATTTCAAGGGCAGGACCTGCCAACCTGTGAGTCTGTGGCTGGGCTCTGCCTCTGTGGGGACAGAAATCAGGATGCTGCCTTGCAACCCCTCTGTGTGTGTGCTGGGATTGCCTCCTGCTTTGCCTGAGGAACAAATTCCTCAGGACTTCTCCAGTCCAGGGAAAACTTGTGGCTTAGCAGCTTGCTGAAGCTGAGCCAGCAGTTCAGCTGCTGTGCTTGTTTGTGCACATGCAGGCTGCCAATTCCCCTTGATCTGCAGGGCTGTGCAGGGTCAGTTCTGCACAGACACAGCAGTGCCCAGCACTGCACTTGGATAATTACACACACAACTGGGGCTCTCCAGGCTTTGTGGCCAGTTCAGCTGAGATGCAAACCCCTCTTCCTGATAATTTTGCTGAAATTCAAAGGGTTTTTGTTAGAACTGCAACTTCTGCCAGCTGGAAAATACGATGGAGCAGAGCTTTCAGCTCACATTTTGGAAGCAGTTGAATGTGCCCTAGTTCTGCATTTAGGGCTGAGACAGCTGGCAGATATGCACATGACCACTGGAGATGGCCCATCTGGGTGGGATTTGCACCCTCCCTGCAGCCAAACCATTTGTGCTTCCTTTTTTCCTCCCAGTAAAGACCAGTAACCCCCAGTACAGCAGTGCCACCTTCACCAGGCCCTGGCACAAAGCACCCACACCTGCTCACGGCCCAAGTTACTCCAGAAATGTTTTAGGGCATCTCCAGATCACCGAGTTCTGCTTTAAAACAAAAACCTTTTCTCTTTACTGTGGTTTAGAAGTTTTCAAAAGCAGCTTTCCCAGGCCCTTGCAGGGGATTTGCTTTTCCAAACCTGCTGTTGCTCAGTTTTGGGAGCCAGAAAGGGCTGAGGAAGTTAATTAGCATGCAGAACTGATACAAACATCCTTATCTTTTAAACAAATACACACTTATGGTCCTGTAAAGCTGCTCTGCATGGTGTGTACAAACACCAGCTATAATTTGCTGAGCCCCAACCAAAGGCTTAAGAAGCAGCTTAATATGTTATATCTCTGTGTTAACAGAGCTTCAATTTTTAGGACTTAGTTTAGAATCAAACTCTTCTCTCTGCTCCATGAACATCCCATTAGAAAAGGTGCTAAAATGGGATCATTGTCTTATTTACAGCTGAGCTTTGTCTCCTGCTTTGATTTGCATTTGATCCTGGTCTGTTCCAAAGCTGTGACCTAAAAAAATCAACTGGTGTGTTTTTTTCATGTGTAACTGGAGGGCTCGGGCCAATTAATTTTGCAATAATTCCTCCTTCATTTTATAGCTGTGTCTTGTTTTATGTCAAAGGCTTTAGGAAAAGAAAAATGGTAATTTGATCCCAGTGTGGGGTTTTTTTAATTCAAAAGGTCATCTTATGCTTAGGAAACAAATAATTTGTACACCCAACAGTTCTATCATGATTAAGAGGCTGGCGCTTCTTTCATGTAGCACTTCAGTAATAAATAAATTTGAGTAAAATTAAAACCTCAGATGCCCATTTTTAACTTGTATCTGTAGTTGGATTTATTGGCAGATTAAAGGCGTGTGTTTCAGCCCTGTTGATAATAACTCAAAAGGAATGGCTGTTACTGGAATATCTGGAATTCTTGCTCTCTTTCTCTGGCCACATCTGTTTGCTCTCGTGTTACAGTAAACAGAAAAGAATCTCCAAGATTTAAAAATGGTGAGTTTGGCTTCTGTAATTCTCAGGGAAGCTTTCACCATTTCCCTCTGGAATGGCAGGGTGCTCTCTCAGTTATTATCCAGGGCATTTTGCCTTTGTGGAAAACCCATGGCAGGGGCTGGAATGAGATGGGCTTCAAGGTCCCTTCCCACCCAACCACCCTGGGCTTCTGGGCTTCAGGAATTGAGTTTAAGTCTGTGATGAGAACTAGCAGAAAATCAAAGTAGATGGTTTTTAACTGCAAATTAGCTGGCATGTAAACAGAACCTCTGCACATGCACAGAAATCACATACAGAAAAATACAGGTTGGCTTTCCAGCTTCTGATTAAATACAATTTATGTCCGTGGAGCCATTTGAGAAAATGAACCAGTCTCACTTTGGGACATAAAAATACCAAAGCAGAAATGCTGCTTTGTTCCAGCCATGTTTCCAGCCTGGAAGACACAGGAATATTTTGCTTATTTGTTTAAAAGCAGGTATTTGTGTGGGAATGCCCAGATTGCTCCAGAAAAGCACTGGAGGGCTGATACATCCAAGTTACCACAGGAGTTAGAGATGATTTTTTTCTCCAAAATTAGCCCCCCCAACTTGTAAAGATCACTTGTAACTAATTTCTCTGAGTTCCCTCTGAATTCTCTAACTTTCAATACAGGTCTGCTTTGTGAAATTTATTTATTTCATGTTTACTAAAACTGTGTGAGGTTAAAAATCCACAGGGCTTTTGACTGCCTTTAAATTCTGAAACTATTCAAGCACCATGATTTATTTTTTCTCATATGCTGATGCATTTTGTGTTGGTTTCTCATGGGATAACAACATTCTGGCAATTGCAGTGACAGGCAGTGGGTTTTAGTCTCCCTAAAATCCAGAGGCTTCTGTAGACCATGAGGAATTAATTCCCTGCTAGGTTATGGAAGGGCTGAACACTTGAACACTGGGGATAAACCACCAACAGGGTGAAACTGGAAAGAGCTTTTCTCCTTCAGATTGCTGCCTGTTAACTCAGAAATTTAATTGCTTTTAAGGACAGAAAAAAAGGAAGTGCTTTTTGGGGAAGAGACTTTGAGTTGAGGCATTTTGGGCAGCTGGGCCGTGGTGTCCTCAGCCCAAGTGTCTGCACAGGGCACCTTCTGCTTTTATTTCTCATTATTTTCTGCAGAGCTGCATGTGCTTTAACAGACACATTTGTGCCCAAAGCACAATTGGTAGGGAGTGTTTTCCCCTGCCATTCAGTATTTATTGCCCAGCATGGCTGCACTGTGGTGTTTGCAGACTTGGAGAGAAGCAGGAGATGTCCAGGTGCTTTTAAAAAGTTCCTTTTCTCCAGAGTTCTTGTTTTGGAAATCCAAGGCTTTGGAATTGTGATTGCAAACCCCCCAATTGCATCACAGTGTATGAAAAAGGGGCAGAGGTGTGATCTGAAGTGCCTCAGACTTGACTCTCCTTTTTTCCCCCCTGTCTTTCCAAATTTCCTGGCTGTGGGATTCACAAGAGAACCTCCCTCCTAGCCCTTCTCTCCCAGCTCACTTCACCCCTCTGTGTTTTCTAATTTATAGAAATAGCAACAAACTGAAGTCAGAACCAAGTCTTTGCAACAAATATTGGATTCTAAATTGACACCACCCCCTCCCCCTCCGAAAAAAAGTCTCCAAATTTTGTGTCTCCTGGTCTCGTAGACACAAAATGTTGTGTTGGTTCTGGTCTCAGGTTCAAAAGGGGAAACACGAAAGCCCAGTTGGAGGGCACAGTTCCTGTTTTTCTGCCCTGCCAGTCTGAGCTCAGACTTTGCTGCTGCTGTTTGGCCCTTTTGGAAGCAGCCACATGGGCTTGGATGGTTTAGCAGGTGGGTTAGGCTGGCCATGGTGTTGGTCTGTCCTCTCCTTCTTCTGAGTTACAGTGAGAACTTCACCCAAACTAGTCCTGCTCTGCTTTTTCTGGCAAAGAACAGCAGAAAGGGGTATCTTTTTAAGGCTAACACATCATAACAGAGAAAAAAAATCATTATAATTCATGCATAAGGTACCTAATAGAGTACTGCAAGTGTAACATTCAACAACTTGTGACTCCCATAAAATATGAAATGTTTTCCATAAAGGTTTCAGGGTAGTGATTCTCTTCCTGTGTTTCCTTTTCATTTGATGTCCAAAAAAGCCAGCCAGCCCCAAAAGAACATACTGTTGTTAATTAGTCCAGGAGAAGGGAAGGTGTCACAAAACCCCAACCTAATTTGTGAAGGATATATGTGATGATTAACTGTGTGATTATAACATTAACTATAGGATTTGTTACCACTGGCCTCTCTTCTTCCCTTTGTTATTTCCTTATCATCCCTTTTAAGGCATGAGCATCAAAATTAAGTTATCTGTGTCAGGACATATTGCTGCACATGTGGCAAATACTCTGGTATATATGATTTATAAAATATACAGGACCACACATTACCACCTCTAGTGCCTTTATATGCTGTATTAAACAGATTATAATTGCTCTCTGATTAGTCTTGATTAAATTGTGCATCTGTTCTGAAGGTTTTGTAATGGTGTTTCTGTTCTCCTCTGCTCTGTTTTGATGGTAAATGTACAGTCACAGCATAAAAGTCACCAACTTCACTGCGTGGAAATTCCCTGTATGTGACCTCTAGTTCCTGTAAATCCTGTAAAGAAGATGAAGAGGGTTTTTCTCTGATTTTTGGGGTGGTTGAAGCAGGAATGGCAGAGACACTGCATTCAGGCAGTGTGCCCAGCTTTTGGGTGTCCAAGGGGGATGATCTTGGGGGGCAACTCAGTAAACCCCAATGTTTTAGGGGGCAACTCAGTAAACCCCAGTGTTTTAGGGGCCAACTCAGTAAACCTCAATGTTTTAGGGGCCAACTCAGTAAACCTCAATGTTTTAGGGGCCAACTCAGTAACTCAGTGTTTTAGGGGACAGAGGCAGGAGGGCCTTGGGCTGAGTCAGACACGTCTGAGTCAGTGCTAAAGCCATTGAACGAGGCTGGCCTGGCGTGGCTATTTTTAATATTTGCTTGCTCACATTTACTGTACTAAGCTCTTTACAGGAAAGGTAGTTAAAAGCTGTAGTAAGCTCTTAAAGCCACTTTTCATGGCAGCAGCTTATTTAATTGATTTGGAGTGATGTCTTCAGCCCTGCCTTTTCTGAGCTTTTAAGGTCTTGGCATAAATCTGGTTGGGCTTGATGCTCCCAGAGCCTGGAATTCACATCATTGCCCCTGCACCTACAGGGATCAATTGGCACTGAGGCCAGACCTTACAGCCAGGTCTGACAGGGTGAGGAGCAGCTTGGTAGTACCTGGAGGTGCTTTTCCACCTCCCCAGGAAGCCTGTTTCACAGGCAATAAATATCCTGTAAGTGTGCAGTAATTAATGTCCACACTCTGCTTCTCTTTTCAGAGCATTAATGCAAATCCTTATAGACTCTTCAAGAAATGCTGCAGAGTTCAGGCTCAATATAATATAAGTAAATTTTATTTCTTCCTGCAGGAAGTGAATAATTTAAATATATATATTAAAGGGCTTGTTGCTTGTGAGCCAGAAATGCTCATTCATTGCTCAGCCCTCAGTTGCCTCCTTTGCCTGAGGACTGGTATCTTTATTCATCTTGATAAAAGAGTTCACAGTATTTTCATAAGGGCTGTGATTTAATATCTGAATAAAATATTCCAGGGGTTTAGCCACAATGGAATATACAAGTCCCAGCTGTTGTGTTGTAAAACCCTGCTGGCACATACACATATATAAAATATATTATGTACACAGTCCTTAGGGTGCTGCCCTTCCCAGCTCTGATGGCCAGTGAGGTGCAGCCTTGTCTCCTTTCCTTACAGATGTCTTCTTTGCAGATGTTTCCAGCTGTGCTGGAGGGAGGAGGAGGTTTAGCAAGTTGTCTGGGGGCTGTGTGTGTGCTGGAGCTCAGTGGTGGCTTCCTGTTTGCTGCTGCTCAGTGAGGAGCCTCGGGCTGGGGAAGGTGCAAGGGTGGCTTGTGGCTTCACTCTTGGGACTGCAGCCATGCAATGGGATCCATATCCTGGCTGGAAGTCACTGCTCCTGCAAAATTCCCTTCTCTCAGCCAGCCAAGCTCCTTGAGCTTGGTGTGGGCACCTGAGCTGGGAAGGGTGGTTGGGTCAGTGTGGATAAACTGGGGCTGTGGGAGCTGAGATCAGTTGTGTTATCAGCCTTGTGGGAAGAAGTGCAGAATGTGCACTGGTTAAGACTCACAGGAGGATGATTCTGGTATTAAAGACCACTTTGTTCAGCTTTCAGGCATTGTATAAAACTCACAGAGGGTAATTCTGCTGTTAAAGACCACCAAGTTACCAGGCAGCAGCTGCAGAAATGGCAGCAGCAAATGTTTCCTGAAAAGAGAGAAATGAGTGAACTGTAAATAAACATGAGATGATTCAGCCCTACCCGAATTCTGCCCAAGAGATAAGGTGGCTTGTTAAACTGGAAGAGGTGTAAGACTTTCCAGGGCAGGAAAGTCCTTGGAGTGCCAGGCTGGAATTGTTCAGGGGGAGAGCTCTGTGTCAGATGGGAAGGGTAGGAGGGTCTGGGTGAGTGGAAAGCCCAGCTTAGGCACTGTGGGACCAAAGCATCAGGGGCAGGGGGATGGTGCAGGCTGCAGTCCAAGCTCCCAAATCCATAACCCAGCAGATTCCCCAAGGAAACAAAACCAGAGCCCCACTGCTCACCGTTGTGCTCCAAAGCACAGGGTGTCTCCCCATCTTTGCACCACTGTTGACACAATTCTCTCAGGCAAACACGTGAAGTTTACTCCTATTTAGCCTAGTTAAAAATAGCACATGTATTTGCTCAGGAGATTGAATGAATTGAGTGTAAATATTTGGGTTGCTTGACAGGGCAATACTGGGTTACAGCTCATAGCTGAGAGGAGACTGACACCACCAATCCTATTAATTGCACCAAGTGTGCCCTGCCAAGCCAGAGCATCCCCAGTTAAACTGGCCAGTGAAAATTCCCTGCCTAAAAGAGTTGTCAGAGCTTTGTGCCATTGAGGAAATCCATAATTGTGTATCTGGTGTCTTCAAGCAGTGTGCTCTGCTCAGACCATCAGCTCAGGTGTGTGCAGGCTGGGGAGGTGCTGAAACCCCTCTTGGGAGGTGGTGGTGGAGAGGGCTGGACTTAAACCTGTGCTTGGAGGTGGTGGAGGACAGGACTGGATTTAAACCTGTGTTTGGAGGTGATGGTGGAGGACAGGACTGGATTTAAACCTGTGTTTGGAGGTGATGGTGGAGGACAGGACTGGATTTAAACCTGTGTTTGGAGGTGATGGTGGAGGACAGGACTGGATTTAAACCTGTGTTTGGAGGTGATGGTGGAGGACAGGACTGGATTTAAACCTGTGTT
>JAWWEE010000004.1:1293375-1316734 GCA_035221455.1 Xenops minutus
CTTGGACACTGCCAGGGATCCAGGGGCAGCCACAGCTTCTCTGCCCACCCTGTGCCAGGGCCTGCCCACCCTGCCAGCCAGGAATTCCTTCCCAATATCCCATCTCACCCTGTCCTCTGGCAGTGGGAAGCCATTCCCTGTGTCCTGTCCCTCCATCCTTGTCTCCAGTCCCTCTCCAGCTCTCCTGAAGCCCCTTTAAGGCCACCAGATCTGATGCAAGCAGTGGGTCTGGCCACCAGTGTCCCAGTGCCTGTGGAACTTGCTCCCAGTACTGCAACACTCCCCAGAGTCCCCCCTTATGGCCATGCTCTGATCACCACGTGGGGCAGATGGGAAGACACCCTGTGCAGGGAGAGCAGCTGGAGAGACTGCAAAAATTCCCCAAGCTACTCAGGAATTGCTGGGAGCACAACACTCCTCTCTAGGATCCAACCAAAGTCCAAAACCACTTAAAAATGTCTCAGGAAGGGAAAGAGAAAAACCTCACAGCTTTTAAGACAGACAAAAGCCAAGGCAAAAATTGTAAGAACTAATTTCTTACTGACTGCCCTGAGTTCAGGCTCTCAAGCAGCAATTTTCCAAGGGTTATGATTTCAGCAGGGAATGTACTTTGTGCTGAATCTCTTCTGAACCCTGACAGAGATAATGTGGCAGGGAAGAAGTTCAGGCTTAGGAGGGGGGGCTTGGCTGTAGGGAGGCCCAGGAGTGGCTCATGATGCTGGGCAGAGCTGTCAGGCCACGTGTGTGCCAAGAAGAGCATGAGGAGCACACCGAGAAAACAATGAGCAGCTCTGGGAGGGACCTCAGGGAGCTGTGCTCAAATTCCTGCTGGCAGAGCCCAGGAAGGCTGCAGCACACTTACCTGTGTGTAGTCCCCCTGCTGCTGGGAGTAGCTGAAGTAACTGTCCCCTGCATGCTGGGATGCACTTCCCTGAGACACAGCAGCATCCACAGTGCTGTTGGCGAGGCCAGGCTGCTGCTGAGGGTTGGAGGCTTTGCTGGCAAGTGCTGCTGGGAACACAAAGAACACACACTTTGTACAAACACATGGGCTCTATAAAACACACAAAATAGGTTGGATTTTGGGATTAAGCCAGAAATTTGCCTCTTCAGATTAGGTTGAGCTCAAAATTAACCAGTGCTATTAAAAAGTGAACGACTTCTAGAAAAGTCTGCCTACCTCACTAAGCCCATTACCTCTGAGAATTCACCCTTCCCAAATGAAATATTAACTACCAGGATATTGAAATGTTAAGACATGACTACATTTCCTTGAGGATAAATGCTGTGGTCACTGGATTTACCAGCCAAACACAATAAACATTTGCCACTCTGTGGCTGTGAAAACCTGCAGTGAAAGCCATGGAATATTTCCTTACCTGGCAGGCAGATCCCAGGCAGCACACTTGCCAAATTCAAGTAGGGGTTGGTGCTCAGGCGAATTTCCTTTGGTGGTTCCCCAAGCAGTGAAGTCTGTTTTTTCAAGGGGGTCTGTGAAACGAGAGGACAGGACACTCTGCATTATATTCTGCCAGAAACAAGGCCAGTGCCCCAGCAGGGGTTGGAAAAAAAAAACTTAGTTCTATGAAATAAAGCTTCTAAAAGAAACCCTGGGGACAACAAGCTCGACACATTGCCTGTGCTTTTCCCCTCCACGTTATTTTGGAGGGATGTTTCTCTTTAGACTGCAAGTTCCTAAAGGACCTTACAAAACAAACAAACAAAAGAAAACCTTTTATATGCAAGGAAGGGAATAATAATCCTCATAACGACTCCAGATGCTGGGAGCGAGCATGAAATACACAGCCAAGACAAAATCAACTCTTTTCACTTGGAGACACAAGGACATAAAGGACAAACGAGCCCTGGGGAGATGAAGTTGTCTGAAATCTGCCATTACAACACATCCCACTGATCACTCCATTTGGAAGGCCAGACTCAAAAGGGGGAGATGTTTATGAGTGGAAATGAAGAGTCACAACTGCCTCACATTTCCCTTGAACTAAATGAAATGCTGAAATAAAACACTCATTTTCTGTATGTATATTCAGACACTGTTTTGTATCCCTATATAGGTAAAATTCCACTTTATTACAGTAAAAAATTATTTTAAAAATGAAAAGTGTATTTTCTGAAGTAGGAACAAACCTGCCAAAGGCAGACACCCACACTGGATAGAATCTAAACACATCAGGTGCTTCAGAAAATATATAAGGAAACACTCACCTGATCTGAACTAAAAACATATTTCCCCATAAAAGCCAAAGTATTTATATATATTTTTAAAAAAAGCAAATTGTGTCAATGACAGAAAAAAAAATCTGAAAGAACCAGCCTGTTCTGGTTCAACTTGAATCCCATCCCATCATCCTGCCAGAGAATAAATAATATATAAAAACTGATACAGACTAAGAATATGTCAGCTGGGGCTAAGGAGGAAAGAACTGAAAGTGGAAATTTTACATACACACACACTTATATATCTATATATGCACACCCCCCACCAGAACTGCTCCTGATTAGTCACGAAATTCAACCACAAGTTCAATTTTCAGCCTTTAAAGAAGACACTGCCCTTGAGATAAATTTCACCATCCAATACTATGAGGCAACCCCATGATAAAAAAACCCTCCAGCACTGTGAGGATTCCTTTGTTGATTCATTTGGACCACCAAAGCGCATCATTGTTCTCTCCCTATTATTCCTGACCCAAACGCCCTTAAGATGTCTCTGGCTGGCCCTGTGCTGTGGGGAGGAAGGGCAGTAATTGCCATGAACTCTGCAGCACATGAACAGAGAGGAGCGAGCAGAGGAGAAGAGGCTGGCTGGGGTGGCACGCTCTCACCCCCAGGCTGCAGTCGGTGCCCTGGAGCTGGCTGTGGCTGTGCTGCTTGGCGTGGGCAGCCCTCGGGGCGGCTGCGGGAAGGCTGGGCAGGGGCTGGGCGTAGGGCTGTGCTGGCGGCGCGGCGGGCTCGCCCGGAGAGCCTTTGTCTGCAGCGCTGCAGTGCCCGGGGATGGCCTGTCCCACGATGTGCTGAGTGGGGAAGAATGGCAGCATGCCCATCCCTGCTGCTGCTGCCGCTGGAAGGGAAGGGGAGAAACATTAGAGGCTGCAGCCACCCATACATGGAGAAACTTTGCTCTGAGAGCAGATCGAGCAGCTCCTTTTGTTTGGGGGTTTTATTGAGGGGTGGCAAAACACTTCTACATCTATGTCACAGCTGGCCCAGGTGGGTTGGGAGGGTAGTTTTTGTTCTCTTATCAACCCAGAAGCAAAACAACTTTATTTAATACAATAAATAACTTTCCTAAACTTAATTCACTGTGATAACTTCCTTGGTGCTTCCTGTCCTTTTCAAAAACTGGGAACAACATTCTAGAGGATCCCATATTGGAATAGAGGGGGAAACTCCCACCTCAACTGCCATTAGTAAAAGTTCTGTTTACAAATAAAGAGATGGAAAGTATTCTTCAAAATTAAAATCGAGATATTCAGAAGACTTTCTGAACTCCCCTCCTTGCAACCTTTTCCTTGCTCCTGGTTGCAACCATTACTCAGTGGCACAGAAAACTGCATTTAAAACTGACATCTGCCACAGGTTGGATGTTAAAACTCTGCTGCTCAGTAAAATGAAGGCAAAAAGCCTCTTCGTGGTGCCTCTCCAGCTACTCACATTTAGCTGCTTTGAAAGAGCCCCACAAACTTTTAGTCCTAAATAAAAACATATTCCAACTGTACTAAAGCTGGCAGCAACTAAGCAGGCAGAGTATTTAAGAACCTGGTTTTGCTAGGAGGGAGAAAGGTGCATAATTTCAAGCTGACCATTTCTATACTCATCTGGTATGAAATAAAAATGTGCTTTACACTTGAGAGCTTCTCCCCGGGTTCCCATTCCCGAGCTCACTGCTGGCATCATCCCTATTCCCAGCACTGTCTGGAGCAGCATTGCTGGAGGTTCTCCCAGCAGACCTGGTTTCTGGAAGGAAGAATAAAAAACTATGTCAAGGATAAAATAATCTGTTCATACCTATTTCTTTGAGCATTCACATTCCGTTAATTCTCTTTAGATACATCAAAGTGATGAATTACCCCAGATCCCAGAAACACACAATGGGTTGGGTTGAAAGGGACCTTAAGGACATGCTGGTTCCAACCCCCCTGCCACAAGCAGGGACACTTGGTGACAAAACCACTTTGTTTTAGCAGTGCTAAGGCTGCCCAAAGAGAGCCCCAGTTGCAGTGATGGCCTTACACTGTTAGCCTGGCCGCTGTCCATCTTCAGGAGCTGCTGCTGGGGCAGGGGCAGGTGGGCAGGGCTCTGCAGCAGCAGGCTGGACGTGCTCCCCAGGATGGAGCTCTGAGGAGTGGTGACAACAACTGTTAGTTGGCAGGCATGGACAACACAGCACTTGAAACATTTCAGATGGTACTGCTTGAACAAAGTGAAGTTTGGAGTGAATACAGCAAAGGAAAATAACAACTTCCTCCAGAGTTAGTTTGGCTTCACTCACAGAAAGTTATTTCAAGTTGTTTTAAGCTCTCGTCCCCCCAGCCCTTTTTTTCACCTGCCAACCATTTGATGGCTTTTAAAGGACCAAGAGTGTCTCCAAACACAGCCCAGACCCCACTGTAGCCTGAAGGAGCTCAGGGAATTCTGAGCTCTGTGAAGAAGGGCTGAAAAATGTCTGGTAACATTTGCTTTGTGCCCTGCACTGCAATTCTAACACACAATCTCCACTAAATATCTCCACCTTCTCGGGGCTCTGCAGGGACTGACTGGGAGGGACTCTCATCCCTTTCTTTACTTCCAAAGAGGAATATCCAAGTATGTTCTCCCTCTCCTTTTTTAGTGACAAATATCTACATGAAATCCTAGCCATGAGAAAGCTCACAAATCACAGTGCCTACAGATTGGCAAGTCTATAAAATATTAATATTTTTAATTCAAAATATTCTGGGGCATTTTTCCACCAGAACTGAGCCACTTAATTAATAAGTTTGGGACACCACGTTCAGACTCTGCTCCTGGTATATTCAGCATTAAGTGCTCCAGCCAGCACTGGCTTAAAATAAACCTTAAAAGACATCATGATTTATGCCTTTAATTGAAATTGGCTTTCTGGCAGCAGCTCCTGAGCATGATCTGCCAGGTAAAATATAGGTTGTTCCACCAACCTTTTTGTACAGCAGTGAAAGAACAGATTTAAGAGACACTGTGTCAACCCATGGCAAGTACAGCTTTCCTCCTTTTTTAAAGTCTCCTACAAAGGAAAGATCACCAAAACCAGGGAATGAAGGTGGAATCCCAAAAGAAGGCAGCTCCTGCAATCACCTCACCAGTATTTTCAATCCTAGGTTGTGTCTCTGTGTGGAAGGGTTAAATTCCCTTGGGAAAAGCCCTAAATATGGTCCTGTGGCCCCAGAAATGTGCCTTTTAAAGCAAAGATGTGCCATATCTAGATTAGTTACACAGCTGCTATTTCAATTGTCTTAGTGATTTCCAGCAGGAATTATCCAGGGCTGTTTATTGTCTCCAGTGCCAGTGGCTGTTCCTTCTAAACTTGGCTACATCCACAAAGAAAACGTGTCAGTGCAACTGCAAAACTTTGAGGAACACAAGGGTGGAAAAATCAGTTTGGTCAGAATCCTCAAAGGGAAGTCTCTGGGTTAGTAAAAATTTTATGAACTGCTGCATGACTGAGGAAAACAGCACTGAGGAAGCTTCAAATGCATTATTTTGGCACATGATAAATAATAACTACAACAAACTAAAAGAAACAGTTTGAAAAGCTACCTTGAGTTGAAAGATCACTGGATGAATAACCTTCAAATCCCCTCTGCTGAATCATTTTTATTAATTAATTTTAAACGTTTCAGTAGAATCATCCTAAATTAATGGTTCTTTTCATTATATTCCTTTACAAAGCCTTGACCATAAAACACAAACCCAAGACATGCAGGAAGCTGAATCAGAGTGACTGAGGAGGTGCCTGTTCCTCTAATTTGTGACATTTAAAGGCAGTAAAAACAGTGACCTGGTTCTCTGGCTTTAGAGGACAGTCCAAAATAAGCCACCTAACCCCAAAAAAATGTGCCTAGCAGAAGAAATTTGGGATACTCAATAAACTCCAGGCTACCAGAGCAGGTTTGGAGCTGAGGAAAGGACAGGAAGCTCCTGGGATGACAGCTGGAGTTGTGTCTGTGCAGAGCAAGCACAGAGCCAAACCCCCCTGGATCACCACCAGTCCCACTGTAACACAGGCCTGTCCCAGCTGTGAGCAGCAAACACCCACACTGCCTTTGGGGGGCAGAGAGCAGGGACTAAACACCAATTGAAAATGGCAGTGTAAATAAAATGAATTTAAAAATAAAAAAAATTATGCAATCTTTTATATGGACAAAAGTAACTCGTTTGGTGGAGCAAAATTAAGTGACATTTACTCAAAATGAGTATATTCACCTACCATTTTTTAGCAGAAAAACTGAAAAGCCAAATATACTTCACGTCAGGAGTATCTCTGCCTTTTAGCTTGTTTTTTTTTAAATCTCTAAGGCTGTGCTTGCCAAAAGAACAGCAGAAATAACTGATGTTTGAGGGGGTTTTAGTTTTTAAATGGGAGCTTCTGAAGTATCAGAAACAGTAAGTCAAAGGGATTGACTCCAGCCCTTCAGATATGTAGGAAAATCCCTCCCATGAGTATTAAAGGGAAGTTTGGGCTCCTGACAGAACCTCAGCTCGAGGCAGAGGCCAGGCCAAGTGCCCCCAGCAGGGACGAGTTCTGGCCCTGGGGGGCACATTCCCATCTCCAATTTCCAGGGCAAACTCCCCCCAAAGATCCCCCTGTCAGGAATGCTGGTGTCCCCCTGGAATTACAGCCAGCCTGAGAACACTTCAAACACTTACAACCTTGGAGGGTTATGATTTAGAAGCAACATCTGCAAATCACTGTTTTTATGGCACATGGAGCACGTTTTGGTCCCTGCCAGCTTTAAAATGAAGATAACAATGCTAAATTTGTTGGTTTGAATAAGATTAAACAATCAAGTCTCTATAGGAAGGGTGACTGAGCTGCTCCAAGAGAAAGGGTGTGCCATGCTCCTTGAGATCAATTTTAAAGAGGATTTTTTTGCCAGTAATGACAAGTTTTCTCTACACTGGCAGGTGTTAATAAATCAAAAGCTCAGTTAAGATAAAATAAACTCCCTTGTGGACAGCAAGCACAGCCTGCTCTTACATCCCCAGCTCATAACAGAGAGCTCTCCTCAGAGCTTTAAGGAGAACACTTGATTTTAGGTGGCATTTTTTACAACTCTGAGAGGACTTCTCATGCTAAGATGTCCCCCAATACCTATTTTGATGGAAGTGCTTTTGTCACATACCTGGTGAACTTTATTCAGCTGCAGAAAGTGTGGGCCAACTGCTGAATTTATCAGGTGAGGTAAACCTGCAGATGCTCCAAGAACTGTTCAAGAGACACACACAAAAACACTGCAGTATTTTACAAGTTAGGCAGGAAAAATCTTCATAGGAGTCATTCTGTATTTTTGAGATTTGCTTTCCATGAAATAATCCTGTATACCAAAGGTCACTGTAATAGAATCACAGACTCATTTAGGCTGGAAAAGGTTCTGAAACCTTCCAACACACCCAGCTTTGATGAGCAATTGCCAGCTTTTGAGAGCTCAAAGGTGTTCTCCAGGTGCTCCCCAGAGCTGAGTGTTCCACTGGAAGATGTCTGAGCTCCTTGCAAGGCCACAGCACTGCCTGAAGTGCTCTGAAACTCAGCACTGCCTGAAGGGGCCCTTCACTCTCAGCTGAGCCCCCACTTGACTCCCATAATCACCTGGTTCCTCTTTCTGAAACCTTCACACCCTTTGCAGTGTCACTGCATTGGGTGTTCTGTGTTTATTCACACCCCTCTCATGAGAAGACAGGAGTGCTTTTAGCTAATGCTGTTATGAAATGCTCTGCACAGCTATGGCAGCACCCGTAAATGAAGGGTGAATAGAGACTTACACTGGGAACAACAGGAGAAAGACTCAGGTTACAAAATTCTGATCTAGAATCAGATTTTAACTTCCCAAAGTCTTGCAAAAGACATTTCTTTCTAAACCTATTTCTGCCATAAACATTCAGAGGCCACAGATTTAATGTGGGGACATTTGTAGGGAACACTAAATTTTACCCAAACACAAGAGCATAGCCACCTCTTGCTTTTGCTCCCATAAAATGTGAAACTGCCTGCCCAAACTGAAACAGTGTCTGCAGAGATTTTAGAACAGCATTTCTACTCCTCTCCTCTGCTGAAAGCCTTGCATCACTAAGAACAGGGTTTCTTTTTTAAAAGCTTTTTAATTCAAACAACTTACCAGGTTTAACAGCGTGGCCACGCAGCTGGGGCTGCAGCAGCATTTGCAGCATGGCTGGATTATTAAAACTTTTCATGATCTGCACTGGATTGGGCTCTGGAAGCAAGCCTTTCCTATTGTTCCTCATCTCCAGTGAAGACAGAGACAAAAATGGCAGAAGCAGGAGAAAACAAAGAATACACATAAATCCCTCCAGCCTGTGTGATGGCAACATACACATTTCATGTGACACAGAAAGAAACATCTTCCCTTTCCCTGCTCTTTTCCCCTCCAATGAAACACCTAATAAATTATTTCAAGAAAAGTTCAAGCATATTATTTCTCCTGAGACATTTCTTTCTTTTTTTGCCTTAAACCAAGATGGAGTTATCAATAAAGGAGAGTAAGAAAGGCACTGCTGGCATGAACATCACCTACTGACTTAGAACAGACTACTCATCTCTTTTAGAAAGATGAAATGATGAGACTGTTCTGCCTCTACATTTGACACCTCCATGTAACACTTCTCACATTCAATTTTCCAAGAAATAATTTGATAAGACATGTGGGTGTAAAAGGCTTTATTCTATATCGAGCATGAAATTAAACTATTTCTTCTCCTACCTTGAAATTTATCTCAAAACTGACAAATTCTTGCCTCTCTGTATTAAACCAAGTTTTAGCTTGTCAAATTACTCTGCTTCCAGTTAGTTTTGTTTTGAACTGGAATGATTCCTCTTACAGAAAATTAGATTCACTAAAATCCCAGAGCTGTGCAGGTGTAACTTTGTGATATCTCATGGGCACATTTTATCCTTCTTGCTGGCACTGTATGGCCACGCTTTGCCCAGGGAGGAGCCCCAGCTGGGCTGACTGTGTATGGAATGGGTTGGGTTGGGAGGGACCTTACAGCCCACCCCTGCCATGTGCAGGGACACCTCCCACCAGCCCAGGCTGCCCCAAAAGGGTGATGCTTCCAAAGGCTTGGCTCTTTCCCCCAAAGCAAAGCAGCTGAACCCCTGTGCCCCAGCCCCGCTGTGCCCACCCCGCCCCGAGGAGAGGCTGGCAGGTGTCTCACCATCCTCTGTGCTGCTATAAGTGCTGCCAGGGTGCTCCTGCCCGGCGCTCCGGGGGCACAGAAGGACACCTGCACCCTCCTGCCGCTGAGGGCCGTGCCATCCATGAGTGCCCGCACCTCCTCGGCCTGCTCGGCGCTCTCGTACTCCAGCACGGCGAAGTCCCCCGTGCCACCGTCCTCCTCCTGGGCAAGCTGCAACGACAGGCACAGCCCGTGGGCAACCCGGGCCCCTCTGCCCCTCCAAAGCCTCGCCCAGCTCACTGCCCAGCCCTCCTCAAACGTCCTGCTTGTACACTGAATTTCATGTCTTCATCATCCACGCTTATCTGCTTCAACTTCCCAGTCTGATCTCATGGAGAAGCTCAGCTATGAAATGTATTTCACACACACACCAAAGAAGGAATGAAAAGCAAACTGTAAATACAGGTGGATGCTACACCAGTATTTATCTTGCAGGGTAAGAATTCTAAGTTCATTATTCTTCAATTTTCAAGCCTGCAGTAATTAAAATGTCATTCCTCAGGCTCCATGGCAGTTGCTGAAACATGCAACAATGCAAATTCCACCGATCTCTGGTGCCTTTTAGGAGAACATGAAGTCTGTGGTTGTGCTCAATGCCAAGAGAAGATGCCAGACTGATCAATCAAGCAGACTGGAAACAGGCTTACATGTCACACAGTGCTCTGGCCTTTGTTTGCAGTTTTAGAGCAGAATGAGCAGATTTAAATCCAACAAATAGAGGGTGAGAAGAGAGGAATGAAGCTTAGGCACAAATCTCCAGTCCCCAAATGAACAGGAATGGTACCCTGACACCAGCTCTGCTGTGGAAGAGAGGAAATCTCCTCTGGATTTCACAGGATAAAAACAATCTCATCCAACTCTGAGGTGCCACAAACTTACACTAACAACAGCAATACGAATTTCAGAGATTTCACAGAAAAAAGAGGGTGGTCAGATCTTCAGAGGCACTGTTAAAGCCTGGCCTCTGGGCAGAGCTCTGGAGAACACACATACTGAGAGACAGATACACACATAGATGCTGTGTGTGTGTCTGTATTTTATACTTTATTTTGATATCAATTTAGGAGCACTGATAAAGGCCTGAGGTACTCATGAAAAGAAGCTTTGAAATATACATATTTTACTTTCAGTTAAACTGGAATACAGTTAAAAACTCCCTTACCACATTAAACTGCAGCTACCAATACCCTTGCAAAGAATTCAGGGATCTTTAAACTTCCCAAACAGAGGATTGAAGGGAACCCTCTGTCCCTACCCAGATAACAGCAACAATTAAAAGGTTTTCTGGTCTATTTTGTTGAAGCAAAGGACAGAACACCTTCCTGTAAGTCCCAGGAAAAGCCATTTTCCCTAATATCGATGTGTAAGTATTTGGCTTCAGCTCTTCCTGACAGAGCATCTCTGCTGTCAAGAGAGGAGAAATCAAACTCTTTGCTTTTTCCACACTTTCTTGGGCCTTCCTCCTCCTCCTCCTCCTCACTTTGTCCTTAATTTTTGGGCCATCTCACTCATAAATTCATCACTAATTAGTGCTGTTGTGATGAGAATTGATCCATCCTCTCTCTTTTAGCATCTATCAAACCTGACCTATTGTTCTCCTCCCTCCTCTCTCCTGTATTGTAGAGAAACGGGTATTTAGTGCTATTTACTGACCTAATGCAGACACAAACTGGGTCTTTCCTCCTACTCCAGCTGTGGTCCAAGTTTTACTATGATTTAAGAAGGTAAAAACCAATTTTTAGGTGCCTATGACTAAACAGCAGACTCCTGTTAGTGAAACCCACCTTTATCAAAGAAGCCTGTTATTCTTTGAAGGTCAGAATTTTTAAAAGGATGCTGTAAATTTGTTGGGGGAGCTGAAAACAGCCTTTGTATTATCTGACAGCTGGAAAAAAAGTCCAGAATAAAAGACTTAAAGAGATCAATCTGTTTAGCTAATTAAAGATTGAGCAAGAGACTTGATTGCAGCATTTAATACCTTCTTACAGGAAGAAAATAACAGGGGGTAAAAGCTCCTCAATTTAGTCATCAGTGAGGTGAAGCTGAAACCAGATACACCCAAGTGAGAAAAGAGACATGAGTTCAAAATAGCAGTTTCTCCTCCAATTTATTGATCTCCTGGTAGGTTCGGATCAAGCAAGTCTAAGGATTTACTGTGGCCAACTCCAAATTCCTGGGGCTTGAAGAGAGCCCTAAGGAGGATGTGGTAGTCTGCAGGTGGTCAGGCCAGACAGCCTGCTGGACCTTCTGCTCTCAGACTGAGAATCTCTGGGTGCTTATCCCTTCAATTAATTCCTGAGCAGCCTCCCAATCCCTGAGCAGCCTTCCAAGAGACTTAAGGGGGAAAAACCAACACAAAACCAACCCAGCACTGGAAATCATAGCTGTGTGACTACTAGGAAAGCTTTCCTTCCACTGCCTGTTTCTGGTACTCTGTCTGCACCACAACCTTTATTTGTGCTCTGGGAGCATAAAGCCATGAGGATAAGGAAATCTTTACTCTACAAAGGCCACTAAGGCTCTGCCTGCAAACTTGCCCAAAGATGTACCATCTCCCTCTCTGGCAAGTCCAGCACTATGAGATCCCAAGTCTGCATCTTCCTCAATTAAGGAAAAAACAGGTTAAATATTTGCAGAGGTTTCCTAATGTATTAATTAAGCCCATATATATATATTTCATCATGTAAACTATTGCACTTCTGGCATTCACACACTGGTTTCCTTTACTGAACAATAAAACCATCAGCAATGTTCACTTTAAGAGCTCTCAAAAATAAAATTATTTCCAATAAATTCCATGAAGAGGGATGTCTTACTAACGTTTTACTGGCACTTCATGGGAATAGCATCCTGCAGAATTCCCAGGCACCAAAGATCCTGCAAACCCAGCAAAGCACTTGTATCACATCTCATGCTGCAGTGGAGATGCACAACTACTCACCAGTTACACAAAAAACAGGAGTCAAAGACAGCAAGAGTGAAACCTTGATCTCCCAAGAGACAGAAATGCAGCCTACCTGGCAGAACACGGGTTTGTACTTCAGGGAGAAAGCTTCTATCAGCTCTTTAGAATCAGCACAGTCCTTCTGCAGTTTCTCCACACAAAGGCACTTGGAGTGAATAAGGTTTGTGGTGAGCTGGTTCACATCCATCCACTGTGCAAACAGAGTGCTCTCCTCTACCTGCTTGCCCAGCAGCTCCAGCCTGGCCTTTGCAGCAGAGTCTTTCTTCATGTACTCCACGAAGCCGTAGCCCTTGGAGTGGCCCGTGGCCTCGCTGTACACCAGGAAACACCTCTCCACGTTGCCATAGGCACGCACCAGTTCCTCAAACTCCTCCAAAGTGAATGACACGGGTAAGTTAGTGATGCACAGCAGGGCATCGGTGGGCTGGAGCTGCACGGAGATCTCCTTGCCCCGCAGGCAGTGCTGGTGGAACCTGCGGATGGCGCTCTGCGCCTGCTCCCCGTTCAGCAGAGTCACGAACGCTGCAAGAGGCCAGGCCAGGTGAGACCCCCACGGCCTCACAGGTGCTCCTGCACCTCTCCCTTCCCCTGGAGGCCCCACAAGAGTTTCACATTTACCCCAAGATGCAATAAATAAGTATTTATCACGGCATATCTGGCTAAAAACTGGAATTATCAACTGAACATTACAAGCAATTAACTCAAAGTGGCTACAGAAACACAACATCATTACTTGTAACCCAACCAAATGTGAAGTTTGGGCAACCAAATTAAATATTCTCCTATTAGGCTATTATTTATTCTTCTCCTATTAGGCTATTATTTGCTATCATTTACTAAATCAAATATTCTACTGAAGTTAACACATTACAGATTCTACTGAGCATCTTTGCTGACAACATCCTCAAGTTCTCACTCTGGGGTTAATAAATTCTTTTTGGGTTTTCAGCCCATAAAACATTTCACACAATCACTCAGTCACAGACTAGATGAGGTTTGCAGGGACTCCTGAGGTCATCCTGTCCAAGCCCTTCCTCAAACAGGATCATCCACCAAAGGACCATGTCCAGGAGGACCCTCAGTATCTCAAAGGATGGAGATTCCACCACCTCTCTGGGTAACCTGCAGCAGTGCTTGGTGACTCTTACAGGGAAAAAGTGTTTCCTGATATGAATAAATTGCAAATTTATCCCCTCAGGCACATGTGGTTTGTCCTAAGAGAGACCTCAGGCACAGTTTTCCAAAGGAATTCAGAGAGCTGAGGTCAGTTTTGCCCCAAAGAGGCCCTCCCTAAGGGAGCCCATAGTGGACCAACATCAGTAAGTCTGCAACTTCCCCCTGGCTTCAGTGAAAGGTGACAAACTGAGCCACCAAAGCAGGCCCTGGGGGATGGACAGACAGACCAGCCGTGTGACAGCAGAGAAGCTGATGACTTCATGCACTGCAGAGGATGTTGCCCACAGAATTCAAGCATGTATCACTGAAAGTTTTGAAGTTCTTACCTGTCCTTTTATTTCTGTCCACATAACAATACTTGATTTCATAATCTTTAAACAAGTCGTGAATCTCCTGCAAGAGAAAAGTAAAAGTGACGTGAGATAAATAAGTCACCAGACAAATAAATGTATAAATTCATCTGAATTTCAAACAAACCCAAAGCTTTCCCCACAAACAGAAAATTTCACCATAGAAACGCTGTCAAATATTTGTTTTCAGAAGAGCTGGTTGTACGACTGCAGCAATGTTTTTATCTCACATAAAAAACTGGCTTACTGAATCTGATTAATTTACTTTTCACTCTGCGAGGTCACATAAACACAAAAGGGCGTCCTGTCAACTGTCTTTTGCTAAAGACAAATAACATCACAGTTCATTAAATAGCAAAACCCCCTCAGTTTCTCTGAAGTGCAACTGGCATAGCTAAAATACCACACAGACAAGAAATACCGGCAGCATCACATCACACATTCACCCAGGGCTGGCAATGCCGGCCCCAAAGCCACCCGGTGCTTCAGTTCCCTGCAACTGCTCAAGTTCACTTGAACAGATTTTCACTCTCTTAATAATGGATATTCTTTCACCCAGCAGATAACTGTGCCCAGAATACCCCCTGGAAAGTATCCTCTGTCAATTACTGTGCAGATGCTCAATGGAGAATGGATCTCCAGAGTGTCATCTGCTCCCCCTAATTAATGGGGAGAGAGGAGTGGGAGGGATGGCTAAAGCAAGTGTAAGAGGTGTGTAGCTTGCTACAGCTATTCCCAACAAAACCAAGGTGCACATGCCCCTCAAACCCACAAATGATTGTCACTTCAGTGGTGAGAAAGCACACAAGAACATTCATCATCCCCAAGGACCAGCCATGAGCAGTAACCTGGATATACAGATCATTTCAGCACGATAAATCCCACATACAACAGCAAAAGACCATTTGAGCAAGCAAGACAATCCAGCAGCTTTGTCTGAAAGTTTAATTGCAGCCAATTTCCAGCAGCCAGGTTGGTAATTCAATACCTGGAGGAGCCTACAGGTTAATTGGGTTCTCAGTGAGGGGTATCAGGTGCACACCTTTTAGTCCAGCCAGCAGCAATCTCTGGTTTCAGTAGTTAACAGCTGTCACAGACTGCATCAATAAAACATTGGCAGCACTTCTCCAGCCACCACACCTCCTCCAGTCAGGTGTGATGGGGACGTGCTTTCTGAAAAGCAAAATATGCCACACATTCAAGCCAAGTAGGGGACTTGACTGGGGACATCTCTGAGGAGAATTAGGTGGTTCATTGTCAGTCAGGAGAGACTAAGAGGACACTTTCTGCAGTTTTGTGCAGCTCAACTGGACTGTGGCACTGAAGACTCCAAAAAAGCTATTACTGTCCTGCTTCGAGAAAGAGGGGCATATCTGCCTTTTTTATTTCCTGTATCATTTTACCAGAGTAATACTGATGGTTTTTTATGACTAGAGAGCAGGAAATACTATTTCCAACAGCTCTGAACACTGTTTTGAAAGTCATCTGTGAATCAGATGATTCCACATGATTCCCCAGTAACTGCCTGAAACTTTGACAGGAAAAACAGCCTGTATTGAACATTTCTTTGGAGATAACGATGAGGTTTCATGTAAAAAAGGATAAGAACATAAGGAAGATTTAAAATGAAAGCCTAATTTTAACACATACATTTCAGTAAGGATGTGAACACCAGTTTGTGGGTTTGTGCAGAGGGCTCTCCCAGGAAGGTGCTGGCTCCTGTGCTCCCGTGGGCCCTGGGCAGGGCTGAGGCCTCCACGTGTGGACCTGGCTTTGTGCAGTGCCTCAGTGAAAGCATTTTTCACATAAACACTGGTTGTGACAATTTACAGAAGTCAAACACGCCGTTGCCAACTCTTAGGCAAACGTGTACTCCTTAAATTAACCAGATGTAAACATCTGCGTGTGTGAGACTGAGGTTCTTCTACTACTGAGCCAGCTTTTGAACTCAGGCACTTCTGTGAACTTTAGCTCCAGCACCTCCCAGCAGGTGCTCAGGTCTGGTGGAACAGAACACTGGGATCACTGGGATGCTGGTCACAGTTCCTCCCCACAGCCCAGAGACCAGTCCAGGAAAGGAAGGGGAACACTTCACCCTGTTGTGATCCAGGTTCAGCACCCAACACAGCTGATCCCTCTGATCCCAACTGGGGCCAGGAGGGGATGTTTACTCTGGGAGGAGGAAAGGGTCATCGGAGCCAGGTATATCCTCTGCTGTGACCCTCCTAACCTGCAGGGAATGTAAGCACAGGGCTGTGACCCTGGGAACAGCACAAACAAACAGCTGTGGATCCCTGTCCTGGAGCTCCTGGCTCTGCACCCCAGAGACAACAGGGAGCACTTGCCTCGCCTGAACTCCGAGCTTTAGTAAAGCAGGAGTAGCAAACCCAGTGCTGGTACCACATGTGAGCACTGGCCCCACCCCAGGGCCACCACCTTGGCCACATCCAAACCTTCTCTTTGCAAAACTGCTTCTCCTAAAGGACTTTTGCCTCTTCAGTAAATAAATGAACCTACTCATCTGCAAAAAGTGACTGGTAACTACCACACTCATCCTGATTTTACTGCAGCCTACTAAATCTAATCAAAACAGCAACATCTACCAACCTGCTGGAGGTCCAGCTGCCCTGGGCATCACACACTGGACATATATATTTCATATAATAATCTGACAGTAAAAATCTTAAGCTGTCTGGCAGATATACTGCAGTCATGGATCCTGTGGAGTTTCTACAACAAAACCAGGTTGGATGGGACTTGGAGCACCCTGGGCTAGTGGAAGGTGTCCCTGCCCATGGGGGGGTGGGATGAGATGGGCTTTGAGGTCCCTTCCAACCCAAACCATTCTGGGATTCTGTGACCTTGGAGCAGAAACACAACCAATAATGCTCAGCTACAACATAGTCCCTTAAACTTCCACGGTACTGTTATCACCAGTAAAAATTAAAATCTTAACTAGCATATAATCAGTTCCTACATTAAATTCAGCAGAAAAAGCAAACCCAAATATATTAAAGGGAGTTTAAGAGAAATGACTAGCAAATACAAGATGGATACACTTTTAAAAATGAATTATTTAGTACTATAAACGTGGTCTTGAAATACTTCTGTTCTTGGTCTGCCCTGTCTTGTCTTGGATAGAAAAACTGGCAAAGAGAGTTTTCAGCACATACTATCAATTTGAAACTTTCATCTCTGAAATGGAAAGAATTCTTTCCTTACAGAAGATCTCTGTGCTTTAGGACCTGCATTGCTTTAAACACAAATGAGAAAGGGAGTCATTCACAGGCACATGTGCCTTATTTATCAAATTAGTAAAGCTCAGTGTATTATTTCTAATAAAACCAGCTTTTCCTACCCAGGATCTCACCATGCAAGGGGAAAATATTCCAGAAATTCTCAGTCCTCACCTGGAACAATAAACTATTATATAAAGCCTACGGCACCCTAAAGCCAAGCATTTTTCTCTCTCTAGATGTAAAACTAGATGGAATACTAAATGTAATAATTGTGTTATTCTGGCAACCAAATATTTAACAATTCTAACAGTGCCTGGCCAGATTTGTGCAGTGAACTTTAGGGAAGTTTCCAATATAAACACTGTACAAGCCTGGTCTATAACTTGGCTCTCACTGAGCAGCTGAAGGCCTAAACTTCACACACATATTCCTGAAATGGGAATCCATTAAATTTTAAGTAGCTCTTTGGCTAGCCAAGAAGTTTTATATCATCTCAGAACTGAAAAAGACTCTGCTTTCCTTTGTGCAGGCAGGGCAGGAAAGAAGTTCTCAGAAAACAAAAAGCTTTTCGTTTACAAATGATATAATGGGGTGCTCATTTAATTCAAATTTTAGACCTCAAAAGCTTTGAGTCCAGCACATGACACATGGATTTCACCACAGATATAAAAACATAAAATAAAAAATAGGTAGCAAGCATGAGGACATCAACACAGTTTAAAATCATATGTTACCAACGGGAAAACTCAGAGACACTGTTGGGAGAACAAGAAGTGGAGCAGAGAGCACCAACAAGAGGGTTAATAACAAAGCACTGATATACAGTGCAATTTTAAATATCTCCTGAGCACAGAGGCAGGAGGGCCTCAAAGTTTCACCAGCTGGGCATCAACTGCTGGACAAATCCCCTCTTGCTCCCAAGAAGTAACATTTCAGGCAAAGACTGGGCTCACCAAACCATACAGTATATTTTCTTCCTTCACAAATTCTCCAATGTTTTTCACTGTTGAAGCTCTCAGTGGCTGTTGGATCACATCTAAGAGGTACAGCAGATGCCAGCCTGCCCAGGCATCCAGGAACACACTGAGGTGTGTCCTAGAGCCCCAGCTCAGCACATTCCCCCTTCATTTCCACAGTCCCAAACTATGAAACCTGAAATAAATTCAAGCCTGGAATTCCAGGCCATAAACTGCCTTCAGGGCAAACCTTTTTGTTTGAGAATTGATTCTGCCTTTTGTAAGATCATAACCCTCACAGATCTTCAGCAAAGTAATATAAGAAAACGTTAGGACAGAACAACAGCTTCTCAATAAACTTATGATTGACATGGAATGAAAAACTTATTTCTCTGATCTTCCAGAGACATGTTAGTGTGCTGGTAAGAGAAACACTATGGGAGTGGGAATTAATTCCATCACCCTGGGTAGACTGAGGTAAATGAAAATGGAAAAAGACATTGAAAGAGGTAACATGAGAGAGCAAGAGCTCAAAGCAAAGCAATAAAGGAAATCCAAAAGCACATACATCCCAAGGCATGAGGGCTGCTCCCTCTGCACCAAGTGTGCCTTTCATGTTCACTCGGTGTGACGGAGGAGGAACGAAAACACAAAGGCCCCTTCTACTCAAGGGTCTGGCATACAACAGATTGGGAGAGAGCACTTCCTCAAATCATCACACTTCATTAAAGGCTTTCCATCAAAAAGGAACAAGGAAAAATCATGGCTAATCCAGGGAGAAAGGGGGGGAAAACCCGCAGCCCCACCAGAAATAGCATCGTGCTAAGTAGTGATTTGTCTTTTGATCAGGAACAGACACTGGTGGAAAAAACTAAATGGGTACAACGGGTCCCAAAACACAAAATAAAGCCCTGTCCCAGGTGCACTGCACCAGTTTCTTACCAACACCTCAATATTCCATCATTCTATACACTCTGTCACGCCCAAGGAGAACCACAGGGTATTAAAATTATTACCCAGCCCTACTTTGCTTCATGTCCTACATTAAAGTAGAACATCCCCCCAACAAGATTTATTTTCTAGCCTCAGCTTAAAGAAGAAATGTAACATGGTGGCATTTAGGGATAATCAAGCACAGAAAAAGGGTGCATCTTCCACTGGCTCCTCAGCTGCCAAGAGGGGAGGCAAAAAGCAAACAGCCCTCACTGGTCACTCAGCAGAGAACACTGGAGATTTTGCTACCAATCTTGGTAATGATGAGCAAAACAGATAAGCCAAGGTTTATTTTTCCTAACAGGGACTTCATGGGATAGGAATTGGCATGCCAAGGTACCAGCCTGCTGATGAAGTCACAATGATAAGCCACTGCTCCTATGGAAGTTCATCAGCCACAAATAGGGAGCCACTAACAGTGACAAACAATGAACTGGGGGGAACCAAAACCAATTCTTCCAATCCACTGGGTAATTATACAAAAAAATCCCAAAAGAAAGAGAAGCTGATGCCATTGATCCTGGTTTTGGATTGGACAGAATTAATTCTCTTCTTAGTGGTTCAGTGCTGTGTTTTGAGTTCAGTATGAGGGTAATGTTGAGAACACACTGATGTTTCAGTTGTTGCTCAGCAGTGCTTACTCTAAAGCAGTCCATAGGACTTTGCAGTGCACAAGAAGCTGGAACAGCCAACCTGAACTGGCCAAAGGGATATTCCATACCAATATCATGCCCAGGACACAAACTGCTGGGAATTGGCAGGAGCTGCCTCTCAGGGACACGCTGGGCATCAGTCAGTGGGTGGTGAGGAACTGCATCAGGCATCACTTGTTTCCCTGGGGTTTCATTCCTCTCTCTCTCCTTTTTATTACAATAATTATTATCATCATCATTAGTATTATTTATATATATCTAATGTTTCATTTTGCTTCAATAATTCAACTGTTAACTCAGGAGCTTTACTTCTTTGCCCATTCTCCTCCCCACCAGGGCAGGGGGAGTGAACAGGATGATAAAACCACCACAGCTGCACAAACTCCAGCCAAACAAAACTCCCAGTTTAGTGAGGTACAACTTCATCTGGTCATGCTGAGGTTCCTGGCATCTCATCACCAGTATTGAAAGAAGAAGGTATTATTTCCTTCCCTCCCTGCACCCAGTGCAGTCCTCCTGCCTCCACAGGGCTCGGAGCAGTTTTACAGAGTTCCAAAGACCTCCTGTTTGCAATTTCAGCACTATCAACATCATATGTGACTGTGCTCCTTGCTATTGGAACGGATTGGATTGATCAAGGATGATGGCTCAGGGAGATGCTCACACAACAAGGCAATCCAAGAGACTCCCCACCAAGACATTGCTGATTCACTGCCAAGCACTCATCAGAATAAAAGCAACTACTACAACCACACTTACTTTTAAGTCTCCTGGCAAAGATTCTGGATACAAACATCAGTCTTACCACACCACCACATCAGAGGACATTAATGCTAACAAGAACAGACCCACTATGTGATGCTTTTCGAAGAGACTGACACCAGCAGGACAAAGCCTGTCTTACCGTAAAACAGCTCCTCTGGCTGCCCTGCCCTAAGGAAGCCATGAAACGATGACTCTGGGGAGAGCACATGACACTTTCCCACCCTTGCAACACGAACTGCAAACTGGGGGAGCGTGTTGTGCAAAGGCTGTGGGACGAGAGGGGATCACGGCTGCCGAGCAGGAAGGGTGGGATGCAGAGCAACGTTCTTGGAGCTCCATGGAGAAACAGCAAAGCCTGGTGGGACCCTCCACAGACTGCTCCCCACCCAGTACTGAGCTCTGAGGGCAGTAATGGAGCTTCAGCTCCACATTGAGAGAGATCAGCAACAGCTGTCCCTATTCAGGCCATTAAGGCAGCTCAGGTGTGGTGCTGCAGCAATCACACAGGGGGACTTGGGGGAACTAATTGGAACTCTGAAGACTTCACCCCCAGCTCACGACAAAATCGATTCACCTGCCAACCAAACGGCAAATGGAGACTCTGCCTTAGGGAACAGTGAAGATGTAAAAATGTCTACCACAGAGCTGTCACTAAAAGCCCTTTCCATGGCTGGGGAAGAGAAATGCCTGAAGAAACACTAATCCTGCAAGTACATATGTGCAGGTTGAGCTATACAGCCCAATGAAGAATCTTCTTGCCATAGTTTTGCCTTAATTTGTTCTCCCTTTGGATTTGTTCCATACTGACACTCAATGAAAACAGCTCCTGAGGGGATGCTGACTTAGCGTGCCAGACTGCAAAGTGCTTTCCTCTGCCTGTCCTTCATCCCCAACACAGGCTTGGGATTTCCTTAGGAACACACATGCTGCCAAATGAATTTAAGGAGAAATCCCACTTGCCACGACTCAAACGTGGACAACCCTTGTCCCTTAACACCGGTCACCTGCACCAAAAGCACTGAACACTTCTGACACTTCAAGATCTCTCTGTTTGTTTGGTTTCTAAGACCACAAACCTGTGGAACACAGTTTCTGGTTCAGAAACTTCATTTGCTAAAGGTACATTTCTTCTGCAGCCTTAAGATTTTTTTTTTAATTCCATTTAACACAGGTGGAACTCCAAAGGTAATAGAAGATTACAAGTACAACAATAAATAAAGTTAATATGTAGCTACAACTGGCAGAGGAACATATTTGTTATATAATTTCATACGATAAAAAGGAGGGTTTTTTTATTTTTCTGACAAAACTGAGTATCTCCACCAATCTCTATCAGCAGACCAGTCATTTCTCACTTGAAAACTGTTTTGGTGAATCTTGGCCTCGCTCTTTACATAACAATGAGGAATGGCAGCAAAGCCAACACCCCAACGATTAGGGATGAATAGTTACATTTATGAAAACCTATTCTGGGAGGCTTGGCTGCATTTCAACGATGTTCATCTCCCTCTTGACGGCGAATAAACTGGCCAGGTCAGAAATAGTTTATCTGATTTTACTTGGCTCACCAGTCATTTCCAGAAGAAAACAGAAGACAAAACAGTGATTACCAAGGGTGTTAATTTCCAATAAGAAATGCTGAATTTAATGATAATTTTTGGAAGTGTTCATCAGCCAAAAACACAGGTAGAATTAACGTGCCTGACCACAAACATACCTCTCATTTCCAAAACTGCTCCAGGACAGAAACTCTCTCTACAGCACAGTTCTTCTGCCTTTATGAGCCAACACCAGTCGCTCAACAATGTCAAAAATTAAAACAACATCTTCTAAACTGTATTTCAGGATCTGTACATAGTGATATGTTCTACAGGGCAACATCACAACCTTCCATCACCAAAACAAAGTGGGAAACTTCCAGAAAACCAAATTTGACCTTAATGTTGGTATTCCTTTGCCTGACCAAGCAATGCCAAACACACAAGTGAGATGTGCTTTTAACCAACCCATGAAGAACCTTGTGCATGCAATGGGAGCAAGTAACACAATTTTTGGAGCCTCACAGAGTGATCCTGTCCTGAATATTCACAGCAAGCATTTGGTGACACACCAATAAGTCCTCTCTGTCAACACCACGACACACTCCGGCTTCTCACAGAGACCACGGGGATTATCAGGGTTCTCCACGTTGCCAGTTTGCTATTGATCAGGTCATCAGGTTGCTATAAATAAAGGTGCCTAAAACATCCTGACAAAACTGTCATCCCCAAAGCTCTCACCACCTCGCGGCACAACCCAACAGGCTGAAAAAGCACCGGAGAACCAAACATCAATAAGTGCGAGCTGCGGGTCGGGTTACAGCGACTGCCCAGAGCCTTGTCCCGCATGAATAGCCCCTTTCTGCGGGACTTGGGGGGAAACTGATAGTCTGCACGTGTTGCCCCCACCGCAGGTAGGGCACCACCTGTGCCATGGGGGGAGAGCGGCCAGGAGAGCAGAACAAAAGCTGCACTTAGACTTTTTACACATCCCCGTGTGTTTTTGACACATCCCCGTGTGTTTGGGGCTGGCTGTACAGCCAAACCACCCCGCGGTCCGAGCCGCTGTATGGGGAGCTCGGACACCTTGCCCTGCGAGCAGCACTAAAAGGGGAGGAATGCTCCAAAACTGCGGGAAACCGCCTTCCCTGCCTGCCCGCGGGTCACACCTGCAATACAGGGCACGGACAGGGGAAGAAAGGCAAGGGGCAAAGGCAAGGGGCCAAGGCAAGGGGCAAAGGCACGGCAAGGGGCAAGGCAAGGGGCAAGGCCAG
>JAWWEE010000004.1:1346864-1365665 GCA_035221455.1 Xenops minutus
CCTGGCACAGGGTGGGCAGAGAAGCTGTGGCTGCCCCTGGATCCCTGGAAGTGCCCAAGGCCAGGCTGGAGCACCCTGGGACAGTGGGAGGTGTCCCTGCCCATGGCAGGGGTGGCACTGGGTGAGCTCTGAGGTCCCTCCCAAGCCAGCCAGTGTGTGATTCTGGGATGACACCCAGGTGCCCACTGGGGCGGGCCGAGGCCGTACCTTGAGGCCGGGGTTGGCGATGAGCCGCGTGTTGTCGCTCAGGTAGGCTGTGTAGTGCTCCACCATGCGCTTCGTCTCGGGCTGGCTCAGGTGCTCGTAGGGGGAGGAGAAGCTGCCTGCAGAGAGCATCACTGTGGGGCTTTCTGGAAACACCAAACAGGAGCCATGTCAGGAGCAGGAACTGCACGTCCTGCCCAGCGAGGGCACCACGGCAGGGTGTGTGATGGTGTCCCAGCTGAGGACGTGTGCGATGAGTTCCACCTACACACTGTGCACTCCTCCACTCCCAGGGCATTGGGGACTGTGAGGGAGGGCAGGAAAAGGGAAGGTCTCCACCCAAACCAGAGCACTGCCCAGCACAGCTGTCAACAATGCTGCACATGAAGGAGCTTTTCCCAATTCATACGTTGGTCCACTGACTGTGCTCTCTGGGTGTTGTTTGGGACTTCAGTGCCCTTGTTCTCAAAGTCTGAACAACTGAATTAATACTTTTCAAAAGATTACAGAAGCTGCTTTCCCTGAAGAAAAGACTTTGTGCTAAAGAAGAAGAAACAAATTCTCTGTGTTGAGGTTACACGTGGCAGAGGAAAACAGAAAGGAGCATTTTCAGTTCCAGATGATGAACAAGTGGAGAATTACAAGTGCAGAAGAGGCAGCTCCCCACAGAGTGATTTTTAGGACAGACTAGAAGGCAAACTTTCAGTGTGCAAACCCTACAAAAGCAGGCAGCTTCTTGTGTTTGAAAAGAGGAATGATCATGGTAAGGCAGGGCTGAAGGTTGAGAAGAAGGTCTTTTCTGAGTGTTTGACCCCCAGAGCCCAAATCCCCCGTGAGGAACAGTCTCCAAGAGGCCAGACTGCAGCTCAGGCTGGGAAGGGTGGTGCTTTAGGTGCCATTCCTCTGAGACCCATCCCCACAGAGCCAGCAGCCACAGACACGGGTGCTGCACTCAGCCCTTCAGCTCCTGCTCTGCTCCTCCCTCTGCTTCCCACACCAAAGGTTCTGCTGCCATTGCGTCCTGCCAGCACAGGGCTGTGTTTTTTGGACATTTTCCATCTGTATCTCTGGCTAGAAGATAATCAAGACTAGGCACCACATTAAAGAATGACAGATCCCTCCATTTTGAACAACTGGCAAAGCAATTTCCATAGGTTTGTCAAGCCCCTCCGTAACTCCTCCAGTCTAATCCCAGTGATATTGCAGGGACACAGATAGCTAAGGGAAGTCTCACAACTGTGCCACTAATCCACCAGGAGACCTTCAAACCCTGCTACAAACAAAAGCACTTCACTCAGAATTTCTCAGAACACAGCACAGATTTGAGCAAACCTCCCAAGATTAATGCCTAAATATTAAAGTTTGCAACTTAGGATGTTTCTGTAAAACCCTCTCTGTGTTCTTAAGAAATATCCTGGTTTTTAAGCTTCCCATCCTTCCCAGACATCAGAACTGCCATGGAGACTCTCCCTCTTTCCAGCACTGAGATGACTCAGGTAGAGCAAAAGCAGGAATGTGCCAGTAACCTGAGAATTCTGAAGCAGGTAAGGAGGGTCTGGAATCCACCACCCCACTGATGTTCTCATTTCCCTCAGCAGGCTTAACTTCCAATTTGGATGGGAATGCTCCTGGCAGAGAAAATCTTCAAGAAATCCAAAGTCAAAAGAATGTCAGTCCTGCACAACAGGCCAGGACTTCATCCTATTTATGTGACTTGTCAATAAGGTGTTTCAGAGCCAGGAGAAGAGCACTTAGTTTAAGGTTGGTGAGCAATCTCTCCCTCTCCCCACTCCAACTTCTGGGAACTCTGAGCAAAACTCACAGAGCATTTCTCTCATCCTCTGATGAATCAGCCCCACTCCAGGCAAAGTGCTCAGCACTGAGCTGCTAACTCTGACCAAGAAAGAGCTACAACTGGAAAATCAGCCTTGGAAACAAAGAGGAGAGTATTTCCAGTGTTTTGTGAGGAGAGTTTTACCTTCTGCTGCCACAGTCCACATGCATGTGTGACAGCATAAGAGGAAACAGCCTCAAGATGTGCCAGGGGAGAGTCAGGTGGGACAGCAGGAGGAATGTCTTCATGGAAAGGGTTGTTAGATATTGGAAAGGCTGCCCAGGGAGGTTTGGAGTGCCCAGCCCTGGAGGTGCCCAAGGCAGCACTCAGTGCTCTGGGCTGGGGGACAGGGTGGGCACTGGGCACAGGGTGGGCTCTGTGGGCTGGGAGGTGTTTCCCTCAGTGATCCTGGGGCTCTGAGGTGCTCAGGCCCACCTGCAGAGCCTCACCTAGGGTGGCCAGCTGCTTGAAGTGCAGGCAGGCGTTGGGCTGGCCCAGCAGGTCGAGGCGGTGATAGAGCAGTTTGCTGCTGGGCACGGTGTTGAGGTTCTTCAGCTGCTTGACAGGGATCTCTGGCTGGATCACCACCACACACAGGATAAAGGATGTGTCCTGCACCTGCAAAACACCAGCAAGTCCTCAAACTGGAGCAAAATGTGAAGGATGTACAGAACTTGTGGGTATTGGTGCCCCGAAGCTGCTCAAAACCCACTTTTCCACAGTTAACACACAAAATCAAAACACTGTCATCTCTTTCTCCAGAAAACTAAATAAGATACACCTTTTGTTGCTCAATGAATTTATGGATATCTTTTGAAGTGCCACGAACAGAGGAGAGATTCACAGTGCATAAGCACACACTGGTATTCCCTTTATGGAGAGCACACACAAATGATCTCTCAAGAGCAGGATTTTTATCATTTCCACTCAAAAGTGTGTGCTGCATGTGCCACATGTGCCACATGTTTTACTGGTTTGTGTCTTTTCAGGAACCTGTAAAAACCAGACTAGTAAAGCCTGAAGTGTCCCAGCTGCTCTGCAAAGAGTGTTTGATATTAAATGCAGCATTACAATATTAGAAAATTAGCTCCAGACACCCTCCTGTGTGAATTTGTGTTAAACAATGACAGATTTAATCTCTTAAAACTGCTCAGCCTAATCTTTCAGGTCGGATTTAACTTAATGCTGGGAAATGATCCACAAGTACCCTCTTGAGTCAGTTGGCACAAAGAAACAGCCAATTATTTCTGGCATCAGTGAAATTCACCTGGATTATATTTAACCTTAGGATTCCATCTTAATCCCTAGGTCGAGATTAGTGCTCAGATATGTCCCAAGATGAAGAAAGGCAGGCTAGGAGCTCTCCTAAAGCTCTTACAACTGCTGACAGTGCTATGAACTTGCTCTGTGCCACCCCAGGCTTTATTCCTTACCATTTTCCAGGCATAGCTGACATTGTAGGCTTCTTTTCCAATCTCTCTCAGCTTGTTTACGTGCCAAGACAGTGAGGAGTTCACAGGAACTGTGATGATCTGGCTGCCCAGGGGAATGCTGCAGTGGCAGATAAAACATCCAGCATTTTATTACCCAACACTCAGCAAAACTGCTACAATTTAAGCAAAACCCTTCTGTTGTACATTTATAAAAATATCCCAAGAATTGGAGGAATTAACTGTTATTTGTCTTTGGGGAAGGAGAGTGTGTGTGTGCTGACAATGCACTTGTGCACCTCCACATTTTGAGCTCACACATACACTCAGATTAGGCAGGGGATGAAATAAACCCCAGATCAAGCAGTGGAAAATCTTCCTGCCATGGAAGAGAGAAATTAGAAGGAATATCCCCCAGACCAGCTGTGGAAATCACTGCCTACACACCAAACGATACATGAAGAAACTCGGAGGAAAAACCAAACCAGAACTATTGTAGGACAAAAAAAATCCCATCCAAGCATCCAGATACTGTAGGAAAAGAGACTTTGCCTCACATTCTCTTCAAGTTCCTCTAGAAATCCTTGTGGGCACTGCTGGGCTTTGCATGGCAGCCCCTCACCTGAGGATGTTCTGGCGCACCAGCTCGAATTTCGGGATGTTCTCGTAGTGGATAATGTCGGTGTGGAGAGGGGGCTCAGACAGCAGGTAGGGCCTGGTCAGGGAGGGGTGCATCAGGGTGTAGCCTGGAAAAGAGAGATACAACCCCAAATGGGGAATGCAGGGAGACAACTGAGCCCAGCACGGAGGTGTCTGGGGGAGAAGAACACACAGTTACCACATCCAGGGTCTGAGTCAATAGTCAGGGGCCAAGGAAAGTTACCATCAGACATTGCAGATGAAACACAGCTCAAAGAACTCAGCAATAAATGAGCTTGGACAAGAGGAAATGAGCTGGACACACATATACACCAGTTTTTCCTCTTTCCCTACACACACAGACAATTTGGACGTTATACAGGGAGAAAATCTCCCACAAGTGTTTCCACATCAAACTCCAGGGCACAAATTACAGGTTGTGAAACCACCTAAGGTCTCCAGCAACTCTCAGGCAAAGCTAACCAACAGCATACAAATACTGTTAATAAATACTGTCATTTATTATTTATAGACTACTTGGAGACACAAGCTTCCTTCTGAATGAGCTCAGTAGGACTAGAAGGGATTATGTGAGGCAAAATGACCTTTATTATCAATGAGGAACGTGTAGGAACCCAAGGAGTCTTGGTAATAGGTGACATCTTCCAAGATATAGGCCAGGTTAACATCCACTCCAACAATGCCCAGCAGCAGGTTTCCAAAGTAGCATGGTTTGCTGACAGTCATTATCAGGCCTGGCAATGAGAGAAACACCATCAAACCATCAGCAACATTATTTGGTTAATTATTTTTAGAGCAAACAGAGCAGGAGCTTCATAATTTCCAAGGGTTACACAGTTAAATTGGATACAGTATTCCTTGCTGGAACAGGGACAAGGAAGCTCAGCAGGTTGTCTGTCATGTCTGGCTGTTGATAACCACTCTCCCCTAATTAGTTAATTTCTGTGTTTCTGATAGTGACCTAGAGTACATTTAAGCAATTTATTGAAACACATGCCACAATTAATGTTTGGGGAGGTCTGACAGTGGATTACAAGTGGATTCCTTACAGATAAGTTGCATTTCCATGAAAAGCCAAGATGGTATTTTGTTCCTTTAACACCATTTAAGGCAATTTAAAACACGGGGAGGAGGAGGAAGAAAGAGAATTTGTGCTTGCAAGGCAACAATAGGGATGAATGGTTGCTCATCTAATTGCATATTCAGATTATTAAACCTCCTCTGAACCCCAGAATCACCACTGGGAACCATCCCCATAATCACACACTGCTTCGGGATGTATCCCATGCCTGAGGTGAGGACTCTACAATACCTTATTGCTCTTATTTTCTACACCACTGCTGTTTGGAAACTCAGCAAGTCTTCCCCCAACCCCACATAAAATTCATTTGCATGGGTAAGCCTTTAAGCTGGAAACCTTTGCAAGACAAACCTTCTCTCTTGCACCATTTGTAATCCTTTGCTTGCTCACATTTTCCATTATGCTTGGCTATGGCTTTGTGACAGGGCACCAGGACAGCTGACTCACACAGGTTAGGAAATGCAGGAAGGAGCAGGAGTTCTCACTCAGAAGGTTTGCTCAGGGATAGTCTGAAGTCTGTTCTGGGACTCAACACAACCTAAACTCAGCAGCCCTTGAAAGCTCCTCAGCATAACCCCCAACTCCTCCTAAGTACAAGCTGAGACTAAGGACACACAAAAGGGCTGGATGAAGAAATACAGAGTTTGCTCAATTGCCAAAGCAATATAAACCCACTGAGGTATTTCCAGACATCCCTGTGGTGTCACATCTCCTCCCAGAGCACTGGAGCAATGCTGGAGAAGGCTCAGGTGAGCTGCCCAAGAACTTGCAGGGGTAAATAAACCCTACACCTCTGAGCCTCCTCTGAGCTCCAGGAAGGGCACCAGATCCCACAGGGAAAGGGATGCCAATTCAGCAGGTGGGTGTTTGTCCAGCCAGGGGAGCTCTGCCAGCACTGTGGGGGCAGCCCAAGCCCTCTCCCTACCTCCTGAACCCCAAGAGGATCACCCTGCAGGGCAGGCTTACCCTCAGCATTAATGAAACTGTCTTATTTCTGCACTTCTACAGGTGCCACCCCACACCCCCAGGAGTCTCTGCCATTATCCACACCTTCAGACTCTCCATTTCTGGATGAGTGGTTGAACACACAGTGTTTGTTATCATGACATCCAATATTAAGGTATGGATGTTCCCTTTTACCTTAAAATCAGATGCCATGGCAGCACCAGCCAGCTCAGGCTCCCTCTTCTGCCCAGTGCTGGGGCAGAGCAAGAGGGCTGAAGCCCAAGGAAGAGCCAAGGATGGCCACTTTGGGACTGTAATTAATCATCTCTCCCTGTGCCATTTGCTAAGGTGGTTTCCATCCTGCTCTTACAGAAATCTGACAGCAGTGTCCAGCATTCCCCCTTCCACAGCCTGGACACAGGGAATGGAAGATAAACTGGTTGTGAAGAGCCACTGCTTGGGGTGCAAAGCCAGGATACAGGGAGCTCCAGCAGGAGGATGACTCCAAAGTCACATCCATGGCTCCACAGGACAGGGAAGCTCCAACAACAACAACTTTTTGTCTCTCCCATTGTGGGGATTTGGGCAACCCTCTGAGTTCACCTGTGAGACCTCCAGACAGGCACAGGGAGTGAAACCTTGAACCTGTAACAGTGGAGGGTGGATGAAACACCAGGTGTCATTTCCATGTCACAAGCACAAAGAACTTCTCTCCACAAATTAAATTACAAATGTTGTGCACATACACACACAAGAACAAATTTCATCCTGAGAATCCAAACTAAACCTCCCTATTCCACATCTCATTAACGCTCTTTTCACAACTACACCTCCTGCAGATGAAACAGCAGATTGGCTTGGGAGGTAAAAAAGCTTGGGAGAAAAACTTCAAAAGACCCCCTCGTGAGGCTGCAGCATTTTTGGGTACATGGCAGCACAGGGGATGCCAAGGCAGCACAGGGGATGCAGAGGCAGCACAGGGATGCAGAGGCAGCACAGGGGATGCAGAGGCAGCACAGGGGATGCAGAGGCAGCACAGGGGATGCAGAGGCAGCACGGGGGATGCAGAGGCAGCACTCACCATCGCCCATTTCATCGGAGAAGGGCAGGCTGAAGACGGCCTCGTCGATCATGCGGTTGGGCAGGTTGGTGTAGAACCTGCCCACCGTGGTCTCCAGGTTGCTCAGCTGGTTCAGGACCATCATGCTGCCCTTGGTCACAGGAAGGGCTGTCCTGTCTGGCACCCCGTATTTCACAGAGTTCTGCTCGGCCAGGTCCCGCAGGAAGGCCAGTTCCTTCAGCCCTGTGACCCCCTCTGAAACACACAAAAGCAGTTTAGTTTCCATCAAGGCTCCTGTGTCTTATTCCAAAAACCTGTAAATGAAAGCAAAATGATGTACCCTGTAGGACTAAAAATACTAAATAATCACTATTTAAGTGACATGGCAAAGTGCTTAAAGGCTGGTTTGAGAAGTAATTAGCTGACACAACCTTAACTAAGATTGCCTCTCCCATGCTGTTGCACAGTGAAAAAATCTACCACGCTGTTCCCATGCCCACTTTAAACAAAGCTCTTCTGCCCCAGACTTAAGTGGCCCATAAATCCAGAGGACAGCTCTTTGTTCTGCACCAGTGGCTCGCCCTCGGAGGGACCAGGAGTGTATCACACCCCTCGGAGATCCCAGGCTTTGTTCTGCAGCCCCAACACTGCAGTTTCACCTTTCACACAAGTGCTCAATTCCTGCACACCATCAAAGGCTTTTGCACGCAGGAGTCACAAATGAGTATGTAAATTTACAATCACATCAGACATTAGTTGAAGCTCTAGTTTCCTTGGTTTAGAGTCCATGTGCAGCTTGCAGTGACACAACAAACAGCCTTGGTGCTGAAAACGCTTTGCTGGAAGAAGCACAGGATGCCAAACTACTGGGTATGTGATTCTCATGTTTAACTTCACTCCTAAGTTGGGTCCCTGCTTATTAAAGCATCTCAGATTACACTGTCTGCCACATTTGTGTTCCCTGGTTAAGGACTGAAACAGAAGTCACACATATTCCCATTTTGCTGCAGCAGGAACCACAGACAATGTCAGGAAGGTTTCCAGTTGCAATAATTATCAAATTTAACTCAGTCTGGTTGCCAACAGACAATTCAGGCAGTGGTATTTTACATCCTGAGCAGCTGCACTGGGATATATAAGCACATAGTGGCACACAGTTATATATACATATACCAAAGTACTAACATCTGGATGCAGCCTATGGATTGTAAGTGCCAAAATCCAGAACAAACTGCTGCCAGTAAGGCCTGGAATGACATTTGCATGAGCTTCATAAACAAGGACAGGGAATGTTTATCCACTGGCAATCACAACCCCTTCTCACCATTCATGAGAGCATAAGTAAGAATCATCACTGAGTTATTGAGGAAACTGTTCTCTTCGTTGATGACACGTAGAGTAGCTTTTTTATCATCTTCAGAGGAGTCTTTTGATGTAATCCCAGCTGAGAGATAAATGATGACCATATCAGTATCTGAAAGAGAATCACAGATACAGCAGAGAGTGCATTAGGGTTTTAACTCAGGCAAGAAATGTGGTAAGAGCCCTTTCTGTGCTCCCAGCCACGCAGTGCCAGCAGCTTCACCTGAGAGAGTCCCAGCAGCTCCAGGAGAACCCCAGCAGTGGCTGCCTTGCAGCAGTTATTATTAAACTTTCCTTCTCAGCACTTCCCAAACATCTGTCTGGTGTGGTGCCTTCCAGCCACCCAGGAGTACTGGGGTTTGTGTCCCCTGAGCTCACCCCAAAGGCACCTCCTGGCTTGGAGTCATGGAGTGGTTTGGGTTGGGAGGGCCTTAAAGTTCATCCAGTGTCACCCCTGCCATGGGCAGGGACACCTTCCAACCTGCTCCAACCTGGCCTTGGACACTCCCAGGGATCCAGGGGCAGCCACAGCTTCTCTGGGCACCCTGTGTCAGGGCCTGCCCACCCTCCCAGACAGCAATTCCTTCCCAATATCCCATCCAACCCTGCCCTCTGGCAGTGAGAAGCCATTCCCCTGTGTCCTGTCCCTCCATGCCTTGTCCCCAGTCCCTCTCCAGCTCTCCTGGAGCTCCTTTAGGCACTGGGAGGGGCTCTCAGGTGTCCCTGGAGCTTTCCCTTCCCCAGTCTGGACAGCGTGGCTGCCACCAGGCAGGAGTGGGCAAATCCAGCTCCACAAAAGCAAAACCCTGCAAGTTTCATCTCCTGTCCCCCTGTTCTCCCATCCTGCAATCCTAAACCCTGGAGCTGCTCACCCCATGCCTTCCTATGGAGCAGGTTAGAGTGGAAGGTTTGGGAATGTGCCCCGGCCCCTTGCACATGAACTGGAACATGTTTTTCAGGCTGAGGATGTTCTTGGCCAAAGTCCTGCCTCAAAGCCTTTGAACATGTCAATTCAAATCCCAGCTTCCACCCCAGCCTGTTTCATCACAAATATCTCAGGACTGAACGTGGTTTGTGCATGGAACTGAGCCACTGGAAGGATCCTGCACCACAAACAATCCAAAAAACTGGAACAAGTTGGTCAGATCCCAACTCTGGGGTTTGTGGCTTTGCTGTGTTGTTTTTTAAATAAGTAAGAATGCTTTGACTTGCACATTTTGTCACCATGACTTGAAAAGAATTTCAGCCAGGACTGGATTTTCACACAAACAAGAAGTGCTGTTAATTTGGGGGAATTTCTAGCTTAATTTTTTTTTAAGGGCTAAAACTAGGCAAAAGAGGTAAGCCAGGTACTCAAACAGCTTTGGCTGGGCTTTAAGGACAATCCTGACTGCATTTCCTAGGCTACAACCCTGCTGTTGGATGTGCAGCCAGGCAGGCTCCAAGCTTTGCCAGGAGGGGTAACAGAAACCTGTGCTAAGACTGCTTCAGGGAGCAGAGGGAACAGGGCACCTTATCATTCCCCAGCTGATTTGCTACATCCACTGCTGAGAGCTGGACAGGCCCTTATATTCAGTGGACCATTACTGCATTCAGCATGAGGGTGCATATTTTATATATTTATATCTATAGCTAGATATTGCAATTCTTTAAAAATTACATATATATATATATACACACAATAGACATATGTGCTATTGACTTAAGAGTTTTCAGGGAATGTTGGTGCTCATGGCAGAGCTTCTCCTCACAGCCTGGGATGAGGGTGTGCTGAGCAGGACTGGAACAAGGCAGGAAATGCAGATCCCACACCAGCAGCTCCCTTCTAACTTTCCCAGTGTGAATTTGGGATTGGGGCTGTATCAGAGCAGCTTCCCTGACACACCCACACATTGTTCTCTGGGACAGGATGTTAGAAAATTAACAGGCAAAGGAATGGTATTTTTTTTTCTGGGTTTATTTTTCTTTTTTAAAAGAGATGAAAAGATTATTTACCAGAAAATGAGCCATATTTTATAAACATCCTCTTCTCAAAGCTATTGTGCCTCACCCTAGGAATTCTGAAATTTGCTATAGATATATTAGGGTATCACAATCTTTCCTATGTAGAGAAAACCTAAATCCAAAGCATTTGCATTTTAACTTTCTGTACTTGTGCCCCAAAAGAGTTGTTTGGTATGAAACCTGGTGTTTTCATTAATGAAGAGTATGTCAAAACCTTCTAATCAGAACAGACAAACAGTGCCAAACATGGAATTGTGGAATGGTTTGGGTTGGGAGGCACCTCAAAGCCCATCCAGTGCCACCCCCTGCCATGGGCAGGGACACCTTCCACCAGCCTGGCCTTGGACACTTCCAGGGATGGGGCAACACTTCCAGAGAGGGGGGATATGTAGGAGATATGGAGATATGTAGGAGGATGCTGCAAGGCTCTACAGCTGATGTTCTTGGAATAACTCCTGCTGACTAATGCCTCCTATCCCAGCCAGCTGCAGCAGCACTGGACTGGTTAGTTTGTATTGACAGAGCTGCTCCCCTTGCATCACTTTGCCAGAGGATGGTAAAATCCTGCCCTTGCTAGCCCTATCCTTCAGCTAAAAGCACTGCCCAGGCAGAAAAAGGTCTCAGTGTACCAACTGGCCTGAAGTTCACAAGCTGGCTGAACCTTTAGTAATAAAACCAGAAGAGAATTCCAAAGCACTTTAATTCCTGGACTTGTCCTCTTACTCCTGCTCTGTGCAGCATCTTTGGGACACTGAAGGATGTGCACTCACTGGAGCAGGCACAGGAGCAGGCTGTGGGATCTGTGTTCCCTAAGTGGACTATCCTGGTGGAGATCCAGCTGCTTCCCCCACCCCACCCCACCGTGGCACTGCCAATGTCATTCAGCTCCAAGGAGCACTCAGAGCACAGGGTTTGCCTTCCACAGCTTCCTGGCAAGCAAACATGCCACTCAATTCCACAGCCATCTTTTCCACCTCTTCTACCACTTCCTCATTACAAAAAACACATAGGACAAACCCCAGTCTTGGGAATGGGAAGGAGAAAGCTCATGATGAGAATGCCAAGTGCAGGAGGGTATGCTGAGATGAAGGAAAATTTAGCCAGGACAATTTGGTATTCCTTAAAATATCCCTCATGACTGGCATTCTGAAAAGAATTCCACTTCCCCGAGAAGCCACTTCCACAGGATCCCAGCTAGGCACATCCCCTACAGACATATGTTCCAGCAATAATTAAATGAACCTGCAGGAGCAGGAAGTTTCCTTGGAAGGACCCCCAGCCCCCCCACATACACACTGGGGAAATAATTCAGCTCTCAGACACTCCAACCCTGCATTTCCACATTTCAGTTCAAAGGAAAGGCAAGTCAGCAAGTGACACAAATTAAAAGGGAATGGCCACATTCAGCTCATGCGGATTCCAGACCAAGGAAATGCCACTTAAGGAAAACACGTGCTTCCCTCCCCTTCTTCTTTCATTGCTCAGCACCCCACACTCCTCTGGCCTCTGTCACAGTGAGAAGGTGAGAGGAGAAGCCTCAGAAAGAAGAGGGATTGCACAACAAGGGACTTACTTCCTTGGAGTTTGGTGCCATTGTTTGTGTTCCGCAGCAGCTGGAAAGCCTTCTGAAAGCCCACGGCGTGCTGGGTGGAGCTGTCAGAGGACTTTATGCTGCTCACAAAGGTGGACATCTTCCTCTTTGTCTCACTGGTGGCAGGGGACAGGAATGTCTTATAGCACTGGTCCAGGGAGCAGGTCCTCACTGTGTCTGCCACGGTCAACACGGAGATCTTGAAAGAGGAGAGACCCCCTGGGATTACCTTCCCTTTCAGGATTCTTAAAACACTGATACAGAGAGCACAATGACAAGCCAACCGAAGAGATTCCGTGGGTTTAAAACTCAATTGTTAGGAAAGAAACGCTCGAGGCATAAATCCGTCCAATTTGAAAAGGATTAGACTGATGGTGGATGGAGGAAAGACTTTGCTCTTTGTTTCTCAGTGAAGTCAGCTTGGCTCTGCTCCTGCACAATGCTTAGTGCACTGGTGTGGGCAGGAGCCCCCGAGAGCCAGGGAAAACTGACAGGAAAACCAGCAGAGAGCATTTCTGGGGAAGCCTGGAGTGCCTGGAGACAAGTGGAGTGCTGCAGAAAATGAAACAGGCTGGACAGCCCCTCTAAGAACTTTCCACGGGCCAAGCATTTTGCTGTTTGAACTTTTCAGCCCAAGCAAGCCAACCCTGCCATCAGTCTGTAGCCTGTAAATAATTTAAGGCATGTGGTGGTTACACTTGCACTAATATGCATATAACACACCGGTCTTATTAACTGAGGGGAGTAATTCATTATAAATGATGAGTGATGCAAGGCAGGCCCAGAATTAAGCAGTCATTACATACCTGTGTAACAGGTTTCATAACCCCTGAGCTACTGACCCACTAACACGAGTCTTAAGTGTATTTGCAACATAAAGACAAACACTTGTGACACTTCATTTAAGTGCTATTGATTCTGCTGAACCATAAGCATTATTTTACAGTATAATATCCCTCTAAAAGCACACAAGTGAGGAGTGGTTTTCCCATACTGTTAATGAGAAGACTTAAGGCAAAGATTGTCACCACTTGTTCATATTGGTTTGACTGAAACTCCCTTCTTACTCAAAAAAGAAAACCCAGGCAGAAAGAATGATCAAGGTCCCACCTGCAGAGAGGCACTGAAAGTAAAGAGCAAACTGGAGACTTCTTGTGGTGCTACAGAAGCACCTCAAGGGCCCCTGGTTGTAATTTGTACTGAAAAAAAGTACAGGTCAAGTGACTTTGTCATTGTTAAGTATCCGTGGCAGAGCAAGAAATAAAATCCTGATTTATTGACCTGAATATTTCAGCTCTCCCCACTATCACAGCAGAATAAATAATTCCCACTTTCACAAGAAAAAAACCACAGGCTTAGAGGTAAAATGAGTTGCTCGAAGCAGTCTAGAACTTCCCAAGTGCTGAGGCTCAGAGCATGGTCCTCCTCAGTGTATCACACTGCTGACCAGCACCCAAAGCCTCTGCTGAGATGGAGGAGCCTTCAGGGATCACTCAGGTACAACATTTTGCCTTAGATCAGTGGGGTTTCACCTCTTCCCCAGTCTGGGGACCCCCAGTTTCCCCTGCAGCACACAGGCTTCCCGAGGTGAGCTCAGGTCTCCATCAGCCACCAGAGGCACATCGAGCACACGAGGAGTGCAGACACCACGTCAAAAACACCACTCTGGATGGGAACCAAAACCCTGAGCATGGCTGAGCCCAAGGAAAGCTCCTTGCCTGAACACACCTCACCTTGTCATGCTCATCTATGGAGCTGAGGATGACCTGGGCAGCATCCTTGGCAATCTGCAGCTGTGTCTCTGTGACAGAGGCCCCGTGGTCCACGATGACAACGATGTGCTTGGACTGAGGGCGCACAGTCGACACGTAGACGGGCCTGAGGAAGAACAAAACCCAGAGCACTGGCACCAGACACCTTGAAAATAGTCAGGAATTTATAAAAAAAACAACTCCCAACCAACCAGGAAGAAACAATGAATTAGAAGAGGGATTTTTGCCTTCATGGAAACTTCTCTCAGGAAGCTGAACAGCCAGCAATGGCCCTCGCTCTCACCCTCTTTCTGGTGTTTTAAATCAGGTGCTTCTCCCCGTGTCCCAGCCCGTGGCTGATGTGAGTGAACACTCAAACCATGTTTTCAGGGCAGTGGGGCTCACACCCAGGTCAGTATTGAGGGATGTGGCAAAGAGCTCCCGAGCTCTCCTGCCAAGGCTCCAAGCTGGAACAAATTAGGAAGATCTTCGGCGTGGAGGGAGGATTCAAAAAGAAAGGCAAATCTCTCTTTCCTCTTTAGTCCAGACCCAAAACTAGTTACAGTCAAGTGTGAGTTTTGGGATCTACATTTTATTATATCAAAGGCAGCCACAGAAATCTTCTTAAGAGGAAAGGAAATGCAGGAGACTTTAGACAAGGCACTGCTGCAAACAACTGCCACAAATCAGTTCTTAACTGCAAACCAGCCTGCAGCTCTACCCTCTATTAATACCTAGAGCTCAAACAGGGCCTTTGATCTTCAAAGCACTGAAGTATTAACTAATTAATTCACCCAAACCACCCTCTGAAGTAAATATTACCAAAAAGATATCCTTTCTTTAAACTATGACCCAGACTGAGTGATTTGGATACAATCACCAGTGGTTTCAGTGTCCAAATCCTGAGCAGGACTGGGGTGCCCCAGTTCTCCCATGTCCACAGTGCACCTTTCCAAGGCCACAGCAAAGCCAGTCAAGCTGAGACACTTTGTGCTTTGATGACAGGTAGAAAACTCCCCCTGGAAACACCTGCCATGGAACCAAAGCCCTCCTCAGTCTCTGTGCACTCCCTGCATGGAAACCCCCCTGGCTGTGCTGACACTTCCTCTGCACACACTGATTAGTTGGTACAGTTGGCTAATGTGTCACCAGAGGGACTGAAGCCTCTGCACCTTCTCAGAAGGTTGTACCCTTGAGCCTTTATCAGTCCCATGGTACTGGGAGCAAAAATGAGGGAGAATTACTGCATCTCAACTGCTTGGCTTCATAACACAGCTCAGAAACATCCCCCTGTGCAGGAAACCCCTGCCCTCCTTTTTTCTACATGTTTTAAGTAGAAAAAGGAAGTTTTCATGATTGCTGCTTCCCTGCTGTCCATGATGTGCCACCTGAGCCCAGAGTGGGGACTGGCACGATGCTCCTTTGCAGTGCCCAACCTTCCACCCCCTCCCCAAAGTGATGCACCTGCCAAATCACAGGATACACGTTCACTGCTTTATGAACAGGGGTCAAGTAGGAGCCAAATAGAAGCCAAACTCTGCCTCCAGGCTGACCTACAATTCCCAGGCCACTGCTGTTTACAGCTGATGGCAGTTGGGAGAGGTGAGGAACCTCTCTGTAATTTGATTTCACTTCAAAGTTGCTCAGAAGTGAAAACTGGTGCTTTAAAAAACCAACCTAAGGAAACCCAGGGGACTCCATTAGAAGTTGCTCATGAATGTTGTTAACCTGGCAAAGCACAGGAGGCTGAAATCAGGGCTGGAGGAATCCAAGTGGAGTGCTTTTCCCAGGAGACTGGAAGGAGACAGACCGTACCTGCTGCGGTGCTCGTAGCTGCCTTTGCACCGGAACTTGTGGGCTGGGAACACAGTGAAGATCCCTTCTTCTGAGCTGAAATACTGCCACTTAATTCCTGGGTTGGACTTCAGGTTATCAGCGAGGACTGCAGGTTGGAGAGGGGAAATGAAAGATGAAGCAGAGTTACAAAGGGGGGTCAAACCTGGGGGTGTTGATCTCATTATCCCCAGCCCCCCTCATAGGGGCCTGGAGAAGAAGGAGCAGGGAATACACCCTGCTCTCCCTGAGCACTGAGGAACCCTCATGGCCCAGCTGCAGACAGTTAAATCCTTTAGGAATTTAACACTGGATTTGCCAGATTCTGCTCAGGGTGTGATGACACTTCCCAAACCTCAGTGTGTCAAGGCCAGAGCAAGGCAGGAAGGGATGAAGGCCGTTATATATGACATGTATACATACTTATACCTACATGTAATGATAAATACATTGTCACCATCATTTCCCTGCAGGAAAAAGCCCTACTGTTAAAAAAATCATGTGTTCTTTATACTGAAATAACTCCAAGATATTAAACAGCTTTGCTGCTTCCAGCTCTGTAACCTAACCTGTTCACATTGCATACTCTGACTCCTGTTTGAGAATGTCTGTGTGAACATTCAACAGAAATAATTTCACATGCAAGTGTGGCTCAAGGAAAAACTCACTGTACAGAAAGAGCTGCAAAGGGTAAAAAAATAGGGCAAATCTTTCCTCTGTTCACTGTGCTCCTTGTTTGTGTAAGGGTGGGTAGGTACAGCTCCCACACCTGGCACTCCAGAATTCCTCCAGGTTTTCCACTCAGGTTTCAAAGACCACAGAAGACAACAACAGGGTGCAGATCTCAAACCCTCCTCTAGTTTATAGGCCATGTTCATTTCCTTTAAAATGTGCTTTCTTATTAAAATCATCTCTGAGAAATCACCAATTAACACAAGCAATAAAAGCAATCACAAAACTGGCTGGATTAGTGAAAACATAGACCACCACCAAACCCAACAACCAACCAAGGCAGCTCTCCCAGGGCTGGGACCTGAAATGGGTATTTGATACCCCAAAGGAAGCCCATGGAGCGTTTGGACACTCCAGAAACACCAAGCACCTGGAGCACAGGTAGGGTCAGTCATGTCAGATCCACCTGAGGCAGAGGTGGTGCAGAATCCCAGGATGGTTTGGTTGGGAAGGACCTTAAAGACCATGTCATTTCACCCCATTCCCTGCCATTTTCAGGGAATAAAACCCCTGGGCACTGGGATTTCTGCCTCCCTGTGTGATGGGAATGCCCCAGCTGGCACCTGCCCCGTGCCTGCTGTCCCTGCCAGCCTGCAGAGACGAAGGGATGGGTGTTGATGCCATGGATCACCAGCTATGCCACACCAGTGATGCCAGTCAGGCAGCTGTGGGCTGGCTGAGGCCCTTGAAACAAAAGGAAAAATGCTCCCAGGAGGGAGGGAATGGGAAATCATTGGCATGGCAGGCACAAACCCCCTCCCACCACGGCAGGAACAGGGTAATATTCCACTCAGGGCAAACACCATCTCTGCTTGCAGCCAAATGAAAACAAAATCTGAATATCTGAATTTCCTTTAACCTAATGGGGAAAGGGGATCATCATCACACCAGCTTAGAGGGCATTAAAAGAAATATTTCCCTGCCCTTTCTCCTTTCATGGTCTGTGACTGCAGGAGCAGAGAAGAGGCAGAGGGGGCTCTGATTTCCAGCCAGTGCTTCCCCTTTTGCTGAGCATTTCCCTGGGCACTGCCACTGCAAACAGGCCAGTTTCATCTCCTGGATCTCCTGCATGATCCAAGGTGCCAATATTTGGGTTGGAAAGGACTGCAGGGCACATTTCAAACCTCAGCCAGACACTCCACAACAAAATCTTCATACTGAGCACAGCCTGAGTTGAAAACCTCCTCCCAGTTCAGCACTGAAGTTCCCCAGCCTGGCTGTGGCCACCATGCTCCAGGGAATTACCTGGAAAAACCACTGGCTCAGGGCTCCCCTCTCCCTTTGCCACAGCATCCCACAGTGCTCCAAGGCCCAGGGCAAGTCCTGGCTTGGGTTCTGTGCAAAAATGCAGCCTGATCTGAGTGTGGCTTTGAGGAATTTTGTGCCATGGTGGCCCAAGGGCTGCCAGAGGTTCCTCTTCCCACCCTCTCCAAGCACTCATCCCGTTTTCCTCCAAACTGCTGGTTCACTCCATGGCAATGCCTCACAAGCAGGAGGGCCATGAGACTGTAAGCCATTTAAATCCTCCTTTTCATGTCTGGCCCCCAGGATTTCCTAGTCCTGGGGGTGAAGTCTGGCAGCTGTTTTGTACAAAGAGGCTGAATTTCTGGTATTTAAGTTTTCGTTATGAGCTACAGAGCTCGAAAAACGTATTTTCACATCTGACATGTGAACACCCATTTAAAGCCTGGATGAAATAACTTGGCCAGTTTAATTTTACCAACAGCACTGAGATAAAAGTTTACAATTTAAAGGGTTTGGGGTTTTTTTTAATCCCTGCTATATTAAAGATAAACTTCTCATTCCCACAAGACCACGATTTGTATTTATTTCCCCATGAGAGGATCTGGATTTTAAAGTGTTCATTTTCCCCACAGAACAACTGGATTTGCAACACAAACTCTTCACAGGCTCGGTGCCTCTCTGTGCTGTGCTCCCTTTCACACAGATAAAGGAGTATGTTCAACAGCACCCTCCCCCCAGAGACCACCAATTTTATCCTAAATCTGGTTTTTCCCCCTTTTTTCTCTTTTTCCTATAACCACAATAGACAAGCCATGGCTGAAAAACCTTTGGTTCCCATTTTAACTCAAAAAGTCATTCCATATTTCCTTTTCTGGTCAGGTTCAGGAGATCTGGGCAAGCATAAGAAGGTACCCACCTTCCTGTTCTAATCCAAAGTACATCTGGGGCCCCCAGAGCAAACCAGACCTGGAGCTCTTGGAACAACTCCAGAAGAGGGACTGGAGATGCTGCAGGGCTGGAGCCCCTCTGCTCTGGAGCCAGGCTGGGAGAGCTGGGGGGGTCACCTGGA
>JAWWEE010000004.1:1382455-1392460 GCA_035221455.1 Xenops minutus
TTTTCACCAGCATCTCCCCAAATTTTCACCAGCATCTCCCCAAATTTTCACCAGCATCTCCCCAAATTTTCACCAGCGTCTCCCCAAATTTTCACCAGCGTCTCCCCAAATTTTCACCAGCGTCTCCCCTCACTTTTTGCCCGTGTCCTGCACTTCCACACCGAGCACGACTTCCAGGTGGACGAAAGCAGCGATGCCTGACCCAGGTCTCCTCCCAGATTCATCCCAAACCTTCCATGTCACAGCCCCACACCCAGCCCTTGGGAAGCCCCCCAGCACCCTGCCCATGCAAAACACAACCAGCCCTTGCATTTGGATGCCATTCTGCACTTCTTTAAACGCACTGGCCCAACTCCCCTCCCCAGCCAGGTCTCCCATGCCCTCCCCCGTGGGATGGCTGTGAGGAGAGCCCCTGGAAGGCCATCCCCGGGGATGCAGAGCAGCAGGGACTCCTCGGATGTCACTTTGATGTGTCCCCACGGGTCACCCGGCCCGAGATGCTCCCGTGATTGACGCTGGCTCTGATGTAGGAGCACCTTTGAACTCCAAGCACTGCGCTCCCGCCGGGCCATGCTCATTTCCATCCCCTTCCACGGGATTTATTTATGGCAGAGGGGGGAGAAAAGAAACGTGCAGGGGCTTTGGATCTCACATCAAACCCGCTCTGACTGTGCTGGGCTGGCAAGCAGGGTCTGGCCCAGGGAGCTGGGAGGGAAGGTGCCACTGGAGCAGCTGCTCGGGGCCTCGCCTTGTTTAACCCTCATTTCTTCCCCCTTCCTACAAATTGGAGCTGCCATCAGTGTGCAAATGGAATTATGTAAGTTTGCTCAAAATTCAGTGTCTCCTTTGAAATTCTCAACGGGGCCTCTTTGCTCGATGGCAGGGCAAGATTTTAACTCCTGTTTTACATAAATCCTTAAGTATGTGGTTCCCACTGCATCTAAAGAGAATGCTGGGAAACAATGGGGTTTATTGTTAAATCTATAAAAGGTTCAGTTAATAATTTCTTTCTGGCAAGGCACTGAAGCTGCTCCAATTATTTCAACTGTTCTTGAAGAACTCCAAACATTCTTGCTCCCAGGTGTAAAGAAAGTGTGTTATTGGAAGGAGGATTCAACCCAGTGACACAAAGTGTTCCAAACTCCACCTTTTTGTGAGGAATTTGGCTCCATCAGAAGCAACAGTCCAAAGGAGCGATTTCCTAAATACCTGCTGCAGATTATGGACAAATCAAGGTCCTGCCAAGACTGAGCACACTTCCCTCACCTTCCACTGCAGCCTGATACTCTGCAAGAACAGCAACCACATCTGAAATTCCACGTGGTGTGGCCCAGGCACTTCTCCTGTGGAAGTGCAGCTCTTCAGACACTGCAGGAACTGAGTGGGATTCCCGTTATCTCCCACTCCACTGTTCCCGAGAGCAAAGACAAACACTGAAAGAGCTGGCATAAAACTGAACTGCATTAGCAAATATTTAACCACCTATTTAAAAAAAGGAAAAAGAAAAAAGCAGACCACTTCTGAAGGCAGTATCACAGGCAGGGAGTAAATGATTTTCAAATATAGGTTTGTAAACTCACTTATTCAAACAGCCCTATTCATGTTTGCAATGCAACACTGCCAAGGAGCCTGTTTTACCAACAAATATTTCTCCATTCCATCTCCTTTCACAAATTGAGATAAATGCATTCCCTGAGCTCTTATCAGCATAGTTAAATACAGAGCAAAAATAGACTTCCAGCTGCCTTGAAACATGGAAGTTTGCAGCAGAGTAAGAACATCAGTGATGCCAAGGAGCCTCTTAAATAGGTGGGATTTGGAGACCTGTGACAACTTCCCATAAAAAAACAGCAGTGAAGTTCATTTCTGCCCTCCAGGGCAGAAGCAAAGGGTACAGGGGATGTGTACAGGGGATGTTTCCACCAGCACCATCCATGTCCACCATGGAGGTGCAGCATTACTGGCCATCTCTCCCAGTGGTGACCATGTGTGGGGGACTTCCCAGAGCTGCCACTCTGTCCTGCTCTCCCTGTCAAACCCAACTCAAAAGCAGCTCAGGGAAGGGGCATTTCCAACCTTCCCTCACTGAGAGCCAAGGACATGCAATGCTGAAGCACATCAGAGTGATGGGTGTTAAAACTGGGCAGGAGAGGAGAAGGGTCACAGTTGGGTTACAGAAGAATTTTTTGCCTCCCTTTTTTTTTTTGTACTTAGAGTGCAAACACACCTTGAACTCACCTGGACAACCAGAACTGCACCCTGGCAAACTGGAACTATAGAAAGCTACTTCTGGAAGTCTCCTGCAGGAGCCAGCCAGCATCAATGCTGGATTGCCCTGAAAAAGGCACTTTGTGGAACAGGGAGATGACTCAAATATTACCCACACGTCAGACTTGGTCTTCACGTGGAAAGGGTTTGATTTCCTTTCACCTGCAAAGGTTCAATATAAACCTCTGTTTATGTACCTGTTGCCATGCAGGCCAACACCTTTATGGACAGAGCTATTTCAGTTGTCACTCACATGTCAGGCAAAGTTACAACCCCACACAAAGTTGGATGCTTCCAAACCTGCTTCCCCAAACTCATTTCCTGAACCCCTCTGGAGACACTTCTCACCACTGACATGTATCCCAGAAGTTCCCACTGCAGGACTTGGGATAAATAAACACTCTTTCTTCTCTTCCCTCCCCTCTTGCTGACCCTGTTACAGCCCTACCTGCACATCAGCCCATCTCAGTTCCAAGACTTCCTGAACACCCACTGAGGGCTTTCAGGCACGAGAACCAGGAGACACCATCTTGTGCACAAAGGTATTTATCCTCTTAAGGAGGAAGACACTTTAATTAAAACATTGTCTTGTAAATAACCCCCCCACTCAATCATGATAGGGAATGTCTGCAGACAGCATGAAATCCATTTTCCCATGGCTCCCTCAGAGCAGCCTTTGTTAGGGAGGAGACACAAAGCCTCATTTTTCCAGCAGGGATTTCTCTGAGGATTAGAAGATGCATGTCACTTGCCATCCCTTTCCTTATCTCCCATCAGTTTTGCTCAGAGCCTGGAGCACTTGATCCACATTAACTCTGTCTGGTTGGAGCAACACCTCCTCCCTGGGAAAAGGAGCTGCTCTGCAGGCCCTGACCTGGACACCAACACAGCCCAGATGGTGGGGCAGGGACCACAGCTGGGAACCAGCCAGCCTGAGCTGCCTCCAAGCCCTGCTCTCTGCTTGTCACCAGGGCTTTGCCATGCCCAAACCTCGACTAAGGAGAAGGGGAAATGCCACCAGACCCACGTGAAGGAAGGAGCAGCCCCTCCTGGGCAGTCCCTGCACAGGCACTGAGGCAGGGCATGGATTTCCCTTCACCCAGCTCATGTTTAGAGTCCTTGGGAAACCAGAGGAGCATAATTGGATGATGAAGTGTTTGTGGAATTCAGGCCTAGGGAACAGTGCCTGGCCAAAACCACTGACAGCCACCAAGTGTGCTGCCTCGTCTGGTTAACTTGGCATATTCTAATTCATTTCTTTTCACCAGTTCCATGCACAGACCTGCCCTGGTGGGGGAACAGACACACAAACAGTTAAACCAGCAACCAAAACACAGGCTGGTCATTTGAATCCAGAAGTAATGACTGTGCACTGCAGTCACACAGAAAATCACTCATTTGGGCTCTTCACTGTAAATCCACCCCCACAGAATGGCAATTAAATAAATATTGCTTTCCCTGTCATATCTCACTACTCAACAAGCAAGTCAAATACCAGGCTCATGTTATACCCCAGTCTGTGCTTTGCCAGGTCCTGTTTTCTACCATATATTTACAGTCACCAGGTGTGGAAGTCTCACAGTTTATCTCAAGCAACAAGGCAAACCCTCTCCAAAGCCAACACTCAGATTTTCCAGATAAAGCCAAGCAAACACAAGGCCACACATGGATAATTCTGTTAATGATAACAACAAATACAAACTGAAGATAGCAAGCCATTAAAAAAAAAACTAAAGGAAAAATTCCTTTCTCTACAGAAAAGTATAGCATCTCCTTCCCAAATTAATTCTACCAAACCCAATCCAAACTTGCAGCATTCCCAGTGCAATGTCAGTAAGCTGGACAACCCCTACCCTCAGATTTTCTCATGTCTCTGTTATTTAGAGGCTGAACACGACGTGATTAACACCCTTAAACACAAAACACACCCTGCACCCAAGTGTTTGCTCAAGTGAAGAGGCCACATGACAAAACATGAAGAAAGAGAACACAGGGAGTTAAGGAGTTGTAACACAAAAGTTTCACAACCCTCCTGAACCAAAGCCACAGCCCTAAGGACACACACATTTTCAAGGCAAACAATCTCATGAAAACAGCAAATAGCACAGACAAATCTGTGTCTTTTCCCAGCTGATAAATGCTCTAAAGCAAAATATTATTGTTGTTACAACGCCAGCACTGTCTGCCCACACATTTTAAACATCCAGGATAAGCTGTTACCAGCAATAGCACATCACATTCAACTTCCCCCATGTGCAGAACTCATAGACAGAGCAAGTTAGTCCACAAACTAAACATGGAAGGATCCAAAATATGATCACAATATTCAAGTGGGACATGCTTTTAAAACTCTGTAATCAAGGTTTGCATCAGTTTTATATTTTGTATAAACTGAGAAGCTGTGGCTGCCCCTGAATCCCTAAAAGTGTCAGGCTGGACGGGGCTTGGAGCAACCTGGGACATTGGAAGGTGTCCCTGCCCATGGCAGGGGGTGGGATGTGAGGGGTTTTGAGGTCCCTCCCAACCCAAATGTTTCTGTGATTCTATGAAATGGAAAGTTACTCTTGTTCTTCTCAAGCATATAAGGAAGTAAATGTTTAAAATGTTGAACACTAAAAAAAAAATCACTGCCCTTCAGACTTTCTATCACACCTTCCTACAGGAAACCTAAAGAAGTTTCTGCAAATGGGCAGCATAATGAAACATGATTAAAGACAACCAACTGCCCAGATTCAGGCCATTCAAAACTCCTGTATTTAAAAACAAAGCCAACTGAACATGAACAAATCCAGTTTCCAAGCAATGTACTCCATTTCTGTAAACCTCTGTATCAAACAGCAGCATGTCAACTTGATTAAACTGTAGAGCAGCACTTCTAGCATGTGATGTACTGACCAACTCGTGATTTTGGTTACTCCAAAGGGGAAAGAAACCAGTCCCATGACCAGCTTGAGAAGAATTACTTAGGGCAAGCAGTGTCTCAGTGCAAAAATGCTATCTTGGATCTAGACAGACTCATGTTGTGTAGAAGACTATCAAGGAACAAACTTGTTCCTTTTTTTTTGTTTCCAGCTGACTCCCAATTCTGGTTCAAAGCCCCTCCTCAAACACTGATGTGGCACAAATAGAAAAGAACATGAGGACAAGGCAAGAGGCACCTTTGGAGTTCTGTCTTCTCCCTTTCTCAGAGTCAGCAGAAAACACGGCCTGCTTTGCAAAGACATCCTATTTCCCCTCAATTTTAAAAGCCAGCCCAAGGCATTTCAGGCTTGACTACTCACTCCATCATCGAGGGGGGGATGGTGCAGCAGTCCTGGATGGCAGTCAGGGGCGAGGTGAGATGGGCAGTGTACGATGCTTCCACCACTTGCTTGTTTCGATTCACAACATCCAAGTACCGGTTAAATTTCTCACGGATTTTCTTGGCCAACTGCAAAAAGAGGTAAGGAAAATCTGAGAATTAAGTCAGTTTCTCTGTATCACCCTGTTTCTGAGAAATGAAAGTAAAACCTGTGTATGTTGAAGGTAATTAATAGTTGTCCGATTTGCTCATTGTACTTTTGGTGGTTTCAGCTCTGAGAGTCAAGTAATTAAGAACATCAGCCACAGAAAGCAGAAAAGGCAAAAAGATAAAACACATTTACCATCTAGCAATGGGTGTTTGAACACAGAGTTTTCCAGGAAAAGTGTAATTTCCATTGCATCAAACTTCCCTTTCATTAAGAACTGACACCTGCAGACGACTCTGCCTGTGCCACTGGCTGAGCACTCAAGTGCTCCAAGGCCTGACAAGGACACTCAGACAGGCCACAAGCCCATCTCATGAAGCTCTAGGAAAGCCCAACTAACAGTGTCCCACAAGCTGTCACCTCCACAGAGCTCTCCTGCTGCTCCAGGAGCTCAGAGCCTACAGGACATCATCTCCCACCGCCCTGCCTCGGTTCATGGGAGCAACCTCAGGATCCAGGAGACCCCAAATGCAGCCAGCAATATTTCCCTGTGCATCAACAGCCCATGATCCTTCCATGCCAGGCAGACCCCAGGCAGGGGGAAGGAGGCTCTCTCCATGCCAGGCAGACCCCAGGCAGGGGGAAGGAGGCTCTCTCCATGCCAGGCAGACCCCAGGCAGGGGGAAGATCCCAATGTTAACAAGGACAGAGCCTGCTGGGACACAGCACAGGCCCTTTGAAGTCACTGCTGTCAGACAAGAGCTCGCCTGTGTCTCCTTCATTAGGCCCTTCCCAAGGAGTCTAACAACTCTGCCAGGGAAAAGTGGAAGGGAAGGATCTGTGGCTGTTCCTTGAGCAAAGGTGACACTGAACTGTGCTTAGGAGGCAGCAGGTTTTACAAGCAGCATTTACTGAGACTTGTGCTCCTGGTCTTTCCTCGAAGTGAGGAACGAGGTCAGGCACCACAGCATTTGCTCTGCATTCCCTGCCCTTTGCACACCAACACTCATTTCAGCAGCAGCCAGACACAGCCTAAATGAGAGAGAATAATCTCTGAACAATATCCTGACTACTCAGAAATACTGCATTCTTGCATTTTACACCCCTCCAGAGCCACTGAGCTCCTCAGCCCTCAGCACTGCCCTCTCCTGCCCCTGCACACCCCAAACTCATGGGGGGATTTAACAGAACTGCCCCAAGCACTCAGAAATCACTGGTTTCTCCCCATCCCCTGGACTAACAAATACCTTTCCCAAGTATTCCTGCCAGGACAATTTGCCCTGATTTCCCTGTGTGAACAGCGAGGCCCAAGCTGACACAGCAGTGCCTTTGCCCCGTTGTTCCCAGGGAATGCTGTGGCTCCTGGGAGCACAGGTTTTAATGGGACCTCGCTCAAACGACTTGTAGAATTATACCTAATTAGTTTTGTGGCATGATTTATTGCCAGGGCACCAGAGGACTGCTAATGGGCTGCTCCATGTTAGGCATCCAGCACTATTAAATTGCTCCCAGTTGTTAGATAATAAGCTGTCGGGTTTTCCTGCTTCCCAGTAAACTTCCTCTTTTGTCTGGCTGTACTCAAACCTGGGGAGTCTTCTGCAGGGTCTCAAACACACACAAGGCAAATTTCTTTCGTTTCCATTAAAGTTTGGTGGGTGCAAAGTCCCTCTCTCAGTTTAGCCCAATGAAATGCCTGTGTTTAAGCACAAGGTAAACCAGATATTTGAATCTGTACATTTTTTTCTTAGTTTCTCTACCTGAGATCAGGAAAAGGGGAGAGAGGTTAACTTTGCTGAGAAAAGGCCCACAAGAGCATCATTAGCAGTAACAAAAGCAAGACAGAGCCCCAGAACAAAAGGCCCCTGGTTTGGAATCAGGGCTGCTCTCTGATAAATGAAGGCTGAACAAGACGAGGGCTCGGTGTTGATGAGTTTTCACCTTGGAGGTTGAGCGATAAAAGCACCCCCCAGCCTTTGAATCTCACCCTGCTGGGCCGAGTCTAAAGATCTGACAGATCTGCTTTTCAGAAGATCCTGTACCTCAGAAGCTGACAAGAAGCAAGTGCTTTGTTCCCAAACTGCATCACCCCTCGAGAAACCTCTGCACGGCTCCAAGTCATTGCCTTACTTTTCCTGAACAGGATCCAGCGCTCCGGTCGGGGCAGAGTCAAGTGCAGGGCAGCACTGAAGGACCTGCAGCCTCCCTGAGCTCCTCAGACCTCCATTCCCTGCCCATGGACACCAGCACAGCTGGAAGAACTCCACTTGTTTCATGGGAAGAACTCCAAAAACGCTGCTCTCCGACAGCAAGGCGATACTCCCAGCGATCCAAACCGCTTCAAAAGCAGCCAGCTCAGAAAAGCCACCAGTGGTGACATGATCCAAACCCAACAGGCCCTTGAAAATTGCTCACCAGGAATAAACTGTGTCAAGGAACGAAGGGTAACACACCAACTGGCTGAAAAATTACTGAGAACAAACGGTTCCAATTCATCAGATGGAGAAGTGTTATGTAGATGAAGCCTAACAAAATTAACTTCATTTTTCTTCCCTAGTTGGGCTTCTTCCCTGGAGCACAAAACCCCAGGATAGTGAACAGGCATTCCAAAACAACAGGAAAAACCAAGCCCTCCTTCCCAGCTCCTCACAGTGCCTGGCGTGCCCCTGCACGTGTGTGCACACTCACATCACCCCTCCCAAACTTTATTCAGCCTGCAAAGTGATGCACTCAGTTACCAGGGGCTGTCAGCATGAAAGCTGTGGGCTTAAATCACCTTCTCCTCTTTCAAAATAAAAAGCTACACTTTTTATCCAGCATAAACTGTGCTTTTTTTAACCTGCCCCGAGCTGAGGAGCTGCTCGATACTGATGGATGGCAGAGCCACAGTGCTTACAAACCTCAGAGGGGCAGAGAGAAAGAGATAACAAATAAAGGAAGGACAGAGCAGGGAATTATTAAACCATTCTAACATAATTGGTAAAACATTTGTGAGGCCAAGGGGGGAACTGTGTCCTGAATCAGACACACACAGGGGGCACGCTCGGGTGGGAACCCAGTGTGACTGACATTCCCTGCTCCCACAGAAACACAACAATCCACCAATTTACAGGAGACCAAATAAATCTGGATACCACATACATCTGGATACCCCAAGATTGGCAAAAACTGCTGGCATAATCTGGTTGATTCCCAAAGTGCTCTTCACCTCACCTTAAAAACAAGGGCGTGGGGAAGCCTCGCCGGGCATCCCTCTCTTTCTTTCCCAGATTTCTGTGTTTCCTTCCTAATTTCACCAAAGCAAACAGTCAGCCAGGAGTGCTGGCTCCAAACAATGCAGCCATTAGCCCTATTTTTTGCAGGCTTTCCTCTGGCAGCTGGCAGGCAGCCAGAGCCTTTGGCTCTGCAGACAGGTTGGACCGTAACACCTGTTTCTATTACTGCAGCACCCATGGGGAATGCACTTCAATTGTCACCATCTCCACTGACAACCTTTCATCACAACATCACTGAGCTTCTCTAATTTTCCCAGAGACATTTACCTCATTTGCATAGTTCCCTCGAGCTTTTTTTTTTTTTAAAGCTTCTTCCCCCCTCAAAGCTCCACAGCTCTGAAGTCTTCCCTTTGCAGGGAGCTCTGAGGGAAAGCAGAGCTCCAAGGTTAGGTTTTATTTCTGGCTGCAGCTTGAAAGGCGAGGTATTTTTCATGTGTTCAAGACTGGATATAAAATATGCATCAGTGGAGTTGACAGGCACGGATGCCTCACAGCCAGGGATTTAACACTGTCAGGCTCCTCAGAAAGTATTGCTTGCACACTCAAGAGTTTAGTTAGCATTTTTAGTTTTAAATCCCCTCTGTTGACCCCAAAAATCTGGAAAAAACACACCTCTCTCCAACATCCACACGGCCCCCCTCCTGCTGTATCACAGCTGTGCATCCACAGATTGCTATTCTAGGAAATTGTTAATACATTTATTCCTAACCTGCCTGGCTGCTGAAGAAATCACTGCTCCTGTACCAGCCCTGAAGAGCACGGGGGTCAGCAGGGATGGGGCTGGAGAAAGGAGCACAGAATCATCTCCAGCTTCTTCCCACACCTCCACTTGAACAGATTCAAACCATTCACAGAATCCTAAAATAGTTCAGGTTGGAAGGGACATTAAGGATCATCCCCCTGCCATGGGCAGGGACACCTTCCACTAGCCTGGGTTGCTCCACCCTGGCCTTGGACACTTCCAGGGATCCAGGGGCAGCCACAGCTTCTCTGGGCACCCTGTGCCAGGGCCTGCC
>JAWWEE010000004.1:1412956-1425734 GCA_035221455.1 Xenops minutus
TTGGAGTGCCCAGCCCTGGAGGTGCCCAAGGCAGGACTGGCCGTGGCACTCAGGGACAAGGTGGGCATCGGGCACAGTGGGGGCTCTGTGGGCTGGGAGGGCTTCTCCAGCCCCAGGGATTCTGTGGTCTGAGCAAATCAGAAACCCTGCTCCAAAGGACTCCAATGACACCTATCTGACTCTTCATCCTCATTAGAAGTATGCCTTTTTTTTTTTTTTGTTAGTGATCTTCTCTTACTTCATCTTTGCTCCAAGGTTTCCAAACTGAAATAGATTTTCAGGGGTCTTTGCAGGAGGAGAAGCTCTCTGTGCTTGTAACCCCCCAGAACATGATGTGAATTAGCAGCAACTACAAAAGGTGGTTTTATCAGAGAACAACAGGATTACTTTTTCTGGTTGAAGTTTCATTATCAGAGAACAACAGGATTACTTTTTCTGGTTGAAGTTTCACTCTTTTTGCCAATGGAGAATTAAATATATGTCCTCTAGATTCTTGTTCTTGTGAAGATGTTTGCCAGGTCAAACCAAACGTATCTGTGACCTTGCAGCTTTATTTTTTGAGAAAGTGAAAAAAAAAAAAAAAAAGGATTTCTAAGAACCACAGACAGCAAAAACACACACCAAAATATTAAACAGAAGATGAAGGACAACATCAGATCTCAATTTCAAAAATAACTAAACCAATCAATAAATCCAAAGCTATTGCTGCGAGCGGCCACTCCAGTGTCCCAAAGCAGAGCCACAGGGCCAGCGTGGGCTCAGAGTTGTCCCCACAAAGGCAGCTGCGCTTGCCGGGCAGCTCCTTGCACTGGAAAGGCAAAGGCTGGGCCAGGAGGAGCCGGGCTGGTGTGTGCCCACCCCGGAGCCGGCTCCCTCCCCCCGCCCCGCCGGCTCCCCATTGTTCTCCGCTCCAGCTGAAAGGAGAAGGGCTTTTCCTCTGCCGCTCGGTGTCAGGCGCACTTGGGAAGCTCCGCAGGAATTGCCGGGAGATGCCGAAAGGCACAAAAGGCTCGTCCCACAAAGCGCCCTTTCATGGGGGCAGTGTGTCCATTAAACACGGCCTGGTAATGTGCATCCAGCCTGCAAGGGGATTAGGGGGGCAAGGCTCAGCCACCAACCCCTCCGCACAAAGACAGTTCTAAGTCTGTTCCTAGAAAACTGGGGTTGGAAAGGAGGAGCTGGGAATGTTTCTCTGCGACAGGCCTGGGACCCCCAGCAGCAGCTGAGGGGGTATTAGCCAGGTTTTAATGCTTTCATTGCTTTATTTGGTGGCACACAGGCCACGACCACTGTGCCTTCAGCACTGCCCAGGGATAAATGGAAGGGCTGATTCCAGCCCTGCCAGCGTTCCTGCACCAAACATCTCTCAGAGAGTGGTATTGCTGTTCTGCTTGGCAACAGGAAAGCTAAAAAATATAAAAATAATAGATGAGAGCCTGCCCCTTCACTGCACTGTGGCATCAGCATGAACTGGTGAGCTGCCACTGCTCCTGTCTCATCAACACAGCCACTTTATCCTCCTTCTCTCTCTTTTCCCTCCCTTCTCTTTGCCCACAGGGGCTCAGCATCTCCTGGGATTTTGAATAACTAATGTAGATACAGATTCCTGCCAGCCCTGGGAGAAATCAAGTTATTTTCTGTCCACCAAACAGCAAAAGAATATAAAAACTAAAAAGAATCTGTCTTTTCTCTTTCTGCATCATCAAAGCAAGGCCACAAGTTGACAATCCTCCCCGGAGTGGGTATGGCTGTAGGCCAGCCCTGCATTCCAGGCTCTGCAGGGTCTGGATGAAGCCACACTGCAGCCACAGACTGGCCAGAGCAAGCTCTGCAGCCTTTAAATACATCTGTGGCCTTTGGGCCCAATGCTAACACTGTCTCTACCTTCATTTCTGAGCCAGAGTCCCAAAAAGGCTGCGGATCTATTTTGGGGATCCAAAGGAAATGTCCTCTCCCAGCACAGGGGCCAAGCTCCAGCCCAGCTGCTGGGCACACAGGAGAAGGGGATGGCTGCAAAACTGCTGGGTTTGTCACACACCCTGCTCTGCATGTCAGCATCTCCACCTTCACTGCCTCAGGGGTGCATCCAAACCCTGCCAGGCACAGGGAATCCGGGAATGCTTTGGGTGGAGGGGACCTCAGAGCTCGCCTTGTGCCACCCCTGCCATGGCAGGGACACCTTCCACTGGCCCAAGTTGCTCCAAGGCCCATCCAGCCTGGCCTTGGACACTCACAGTGATCCGGGGGCAGCCACAGCTTCTCTGGGAAATCCATTCCAGGGTCTCTCCACCTTCCTAGCCAAGAATTGCCTCCCAGTATCCCACCTAACCCTGCCCTCTGGCAGTGGGAAGCCATTCCCCCTTCTCCTGTCACTCCATGTCCTTGTCCCAGGTCCCTCAGGGGTACCTTCCACCAAGTGCAAGCTCTCAGATGTCCCAGCCCCGTTATCTCCCGTGCTGAGCAGGGAGCTGTGCCCACCTGGCACAGCAGAGATGCCAACAGGGCACCTCACCCCACGCACATCCAAGGGCAGGGCCAAACTGCCTGCAGGACACTGGTGGCACTGGAAAGCCAGGAGAGAGGGAATGGCCAGAACAACACCAAACAAGCAAACCAGAGGCCAGGGGATGCTGGAGGGATGTGGGAAGGCAGCAGAAATCCAGCTGTGCTGCACCTCTGCTCTGCACAACCTCCCAAGTTTGGGCTCAATGGCCTTGGACATGCAAGAACATTTTTTGTGTCCAAGTTGCAGGAAGAGATGCAGTAATAAAAACCAGGTAGGAGCCTGCAATGAACCTGAGCTACACCGTGTTCCCCTGCACTGAATGCACACTGAGGACAACAGCTTTCAGCACCTTTTCAAAGGATCCCAAAGCAATGCATCTCCTCACTGAATTTTTTCACGACTATTACCCCTTTATAGCTACTTATTTTTTATTCTTCCTCACCATGAATCTTCAGCTCTGCTAAATCATCCAGACAACACACACGGAGCAGAGAGCACACTCAGCAGCTCTTATGTTTCAGCCAAGCCCTCCCAGAGCAGGGCTGCATTCATGTCATCCTCACTCCACATCTTCCCCTCCCAGAATAGCTGCTGCACCTCTGCTCCTCAAGGAGAAATCCACCATTTCAAGCACTGAAAGCCATGGCAATGGATGTTGGCTTTCATTTATTTTTAGAGGCTGTTTCTATTCTTAGGTATGTAGGAAAAAGCAACGTTTCAAAGCCTGAGGTTGCAATTACCAGAACATATTTTTTTAAATGTATTTCTAGACTTACAGCCAACTACTTGCTGAATAAATACATAAATATGAAGGGGGAGGCACAGTTATATTTGTGATAGCACAGTGAATCAATATCTTAAAATTCATTAGATTCAATTTCTTACCAAATAGAAATAACTTGGTTAAAAATGGCCACTCATTTATGTCCTATCATGGTTAGGCTGAGGTTATTTTAATTTTGGCTTTGCATCCAGTAGTTGTAATGGAAATGCAGTATCATCAGCATGTCAGTATCTGAAATTTTAGAAACCAAACACAACTTTTGGTATAAAATCCTGTGTTCCCAGCATGAGCTCAGCACAGCAGAGGTTCCTCTGCCAAGAACAGCTGGATCATCAACTAACTGCATTTAACAACTTCGAGAGCATCAAGCACATCCCTCAGAGCAGCTACTGAAATGATCTAGGGCTATGTAAAATATATCAGCAGCACAATTCAAAGGGAAGAGCCAGAAGTTTACAATTTAAAATTACAGTCTCATTTCAGTGAAAAATAATGAAAACTAGGACTTCATGTTTTCCCAAATTAGTCACAAGAGAATGTTGTCTCTTTAAGTGCCATTAGCTTTGTGTTTGCAACCCCAGCCTTGGTGAAGTGAATCTAAAGCAAAAAACATTTGAGAAGTTTGCAGTTTTCATCCTCCTCCTGAAATATATTTGGATATTAATTTTTTTCCCATTTCTTCCCTCCTACAAGGAAGACACAAGAGACTGCCTATCCAGGAATAACATTTTCTAATTTTAATAGAGCAGATCAAGGGCTGGAATGTACAGTTTCAAACCAGCTGCCTGACCACTGCTGCATAATGTGACACACAAGCCATCCCCAGGACTTCACCTGAAAGAGCAGTTTTCCCTGGAAGTTCTTTTCTGCAGCTAAACTCCACCAAGCCACACCAGGGGAATAAATCCCACATCACCCCTGGCAGTGCTGGAGAGCCACTGGCAAAAGGAATGAAAAGCAAGTATGAAATTCAGATTACACAAAAGGATGTGCCCAAGGAAGTCGAACCATATTTAAATTATGCAGCCTATTTAAATTAAATATCCTTTAATTGTTAAACCTGCTAAATGTATTACCCTCCAAGTAAAAATCCTTCTGTTTTATCCTTCATGTGCCTTCCATACAACACAACAATTCTGCCTTCAAGGTGTTGGTTTGGCCTCTCTGGAATCCACCAGTCCATGAGGGCTTGACCTCATGGTTAGCAAGTGGGAGTTGAGCCTGCAGACCAAGCAGCAGCTTCAGCCTCCAGCACCAACAGAGCATCCACTGCAGCTCAGGATCCATGGAGCTGGAGTGGCTTTTCCTCCTTGTTTCACCCTCCTTGCAACACTGAGAGATCCTGTTTCTTTCTTATCCTCCAAGTAGTATTGATGTCTCCAGAAACAAAAGCCAGAAATCTCATATTGGAAAAAGACCAGCAAATATAACGTGCTTGTTCACTGACCACAACAAGGCAATAAAAACCTCCTGGATGTGGGCTCCTTCTGTCCCACCTTCCCTCAGCATTTGCCCACATGTTGATTTGCCATGAACAGGCCACCAGAGAAAGCAAATGCTCCAGGCCAACTTAACTTTGCTCCCACGAAGCTCACGGTTCCCAAGCCTGGAGCAAGGAGCAAGGAGCCTGCTGGGGAGCATTCCCATTCCCCAAAAGGGCTCCTCACCTGCTCCCTGCCAACACTCACAACACTTCAGCATCTGCTTCAGCCCCAAACCATCCCACGACTCTTTCTCTCTTCCTAGGAGCAAGTCAAACACAACCAGTCTCTGCTGAGGACTCGGGCTTCCCCCTGTTCCCAAAGCAGCCGGGATGGGGACACATCTGGGAGCTGAACCATGCCATGGAATGGTGCCTGGCCAGCAGCAGCTCTGCCACCACCACCACCACCACCACCACGTGGATGCTGCAGAAAACCTCTCCCTGTGGCTGCAGCACTGTCCAACCAGCCTCCACATCCATCCCCACCATGGGGCACAGGGCAAGGAGAAGGAAGGAACAATCACTGGCATGCAGGGATGGCACAGGATGGTCCCTTGTGGGACCTTCTGGGAAAGAGCTGGTGGAGACTGCTCCAATTGCTTCCTACCTGGCCATTCACTTCACTATCCAATCCTACCTTTGCCCTCCTGGTCCACACAACTTGGGTTCCTTCATTTCCCAACACACAAAAGCTCTCCCTGTGTGCTCTTCCCAAGGGCTGGGAAGCCCTTTGTGACCTTGGCCTTGCTCCAGGCAAACTGGTTCCCACCAGAGCAACTTCTGGGAGTCTGTCCCTTCTGCCCATCACCACAAACACCTCCCCAGGGTTTGTTTGATACCACTCCCGAGGTGAAAGTACAGCCCAAGAGGAAATGTTTCTAATCCTCCCTTTGCTGAAAGGGAGAGCAGCAGAGACAGGGAGGTCATGGGAGCAGCTCTGCCCTTTGGTGTGGTACCATCTCATCATCCCTGTCAGGCTGAACTTCCCTTCACATGCAATTTGGTCTGAAATCCACAAGAAATAGCACAAAAGTACTCTTAGAACCCCACCAGGGTGAACACACAAGAAATTCTGCTTAAGGCGTTCCAGCTTCTAGAAACTTTTATGGCAACTTCCAGATGTGTCTATTTTAAAGCCTTTTTTCCCTCCCTGGCCTCATTCCCACCTGTGACGATCCCAAGCACAGCCAGAAATTCCTGCTGCATCGCAGGAATACGTGCAAAGGAAGGTCAGAACTGGCTAGACAGTTCTGCAGACATGCTGAAGGGAAAAGTACAGGGGTTTTAGCAAAAAGGTGTTGGGGCTTTCTGCTCTTCTGGTTCAAATCACACAGTCAACCTCATGCAAATCCACGGGCTCAAAGGGCAGCAGCACCACAAAAAGCTGGTTTTATCAGCTGCTTCTGGCTGGGAAGCTGGTGAAGGGAGATGGAATAGTTTGCTTTTACTAATTACTGTAATTGTGCAAATAGACTTTTGCAAAATCACTTGGGAGACTCTAGAGAGACCGTAGAGGCAGCTGATAAAAGTGATTCCATTAACACTTTTCCTGGGGTTGGAAATGAGTGTTACTGATTTGTGGCACCTTGATTATTTCAGAAGTCAGCTCAGCTCTTCCCTGCTAAATTCGACAGAAAGTACTGAACAGAAATTGTACAGATTTCTGTACAGGGGAGGGCACACAGAGCACAAGGTTCAGGCAAGGACTTGGCTGACACACTATTTTATGTCAGAAAAGTCAAGTCTTCACAACAAACACTGGGTAAGTACTAATGTTATTAAACTCTGTTTTCCATGGAAAAGAGAGCACAAGGATATCCTTTCAGATTTCATTACCACAGCGTGTTATTGAACAACAATAAAGTACAGGAAAGCGATGACTGAGGAATGCAGGCCCTCTGTACTTCATGGGTTTACACTTCATTCTGCATTAAACCCATGATACAAGAGTTATTAGTCCAAACCTCAGCAGGATTTTTGACATACAAAACGAAGGCTGGTACATCAGATGAGTTACCTGAATTTCAATTATTAAGTTGTATGTGCAGAAAAAGAAGTAAGAAAAAAGTTATGATTTTCATATTCAACTACATAGAGATAACTCATTCCTGGGATATTATCCAAGCCCACACTCAGGGAGCTCTGCAACCCCGTTCAATATATGAAGTGCCCTGACTATGGAAACACAAAAATCTGGGCTCTTTCCTTGTAGCTGGGCACTTCCACACCTGAGGATACTGAACTGACAAGGCTCTAAGCACTTCTTGGCCAATTTTTCACCAATAAATGACAAACAAAACCCAACAACTGTTAAACAACTAAAAAATCTGTTTATACTTAATGCTTCCTTTTCCTATGCAGATATAAAAGAATACCTGGGAAACACACCCCCCAATCTCTGACTTCCCATTTCTTTCCACCTCAAACCCACCTTTCCTTTCTGCCTGAAGAGAGATGAAGCTCTTGGTGCCATTTACCAACAAGCTTTGGTTTTTCCCCTCTCCTTGGCAGGCAAGGGCAGCAGAGCAGCCTCTCTGCTGTGCTCAGACCCCTCTAACCATTGCTGTTCTGCTGAATGAAGCCAAGAAAAATGGGCTCCCACGTGCTGCATTTACTTTTGTGCCTTCTTAGCAGAGGTGTTATCAGCCCTGCCACAGCTGAGAGATTCCCAGTGGCCTCCCAGCATCCTTGGGCTCCTTGCTGCTAACAACCCCTGCAGCCCACGCCAGCGCTGGCAGGATCCTTGGGAGCAGCACAGCAGAGGACAACTAATTATCTGCCAACCCACCTTGCTGCTCCACACTCAGCAACTTTTATCTGCCCAGGACAGCTGCCTTTGGCCTGTTTGAAGTGAAATGTCAGGCTTTGCTGAGGCAACAAGACGTACAAGGTTGAGGATGTCCCCACGCTTTGAAGGAACAGCTCAAAGCCTAATTAAAAATCCACAGTGGCTCTGCCATTCCCACTGCCCTTCCACCAGCACCTCTCGCTGCCTCTTTGAAATGTTTCATGCCAGAAAAAAAAAAGAATCCACGTGGAAAAGGATGGAAAACTGCTGCAGTGTTGGGCTTTCAGAGAGCCCCAATAAAGCTGCTGTAGCTGGATTCAAACGAAGACATAATCATGGAAAACACATGAGGTTTTACTCAGCTGGTTTCTGCTCTGTAATTATTACTAAAGCACATATTACTGCCAAATAATATTAAAAAAAACCCAAAAAGGTATAGCCAAACAGTTATCAGCACTCCTTACCACCATTTTTCTATTGTATTTCAGCTTCCCAAGGTGGGAACAAGCTGAAAATAACAGGGTGGGAGAAAGGGCAGTACTTTTTTGTGCTCTCATTTGGCTGAGAGTGCCCAAGGTCCAGGTTTCAGAGCAGGTGCTCTGCATCACTTGCTGTGAAAGAACCCCCCAGTCACCAACAGATTTATTTATAAACATCCACATAAAGAAGGGGGGAAAAGTGTAAGACCCCTCATTTCAGGGATGGAGAACCACGGTTCTGGCATTTCAGTGGGATTTATCTCAAATGGGATTTAACTCTTCTAAGTATTAAATCCACTGTCATTAGCCAGAGACCATCCCATTAGAAAAAATAAATCATACTGTATTCTGTCAGTGTTCATTTGCAAAGGGATTAAATAAATGCACAGTTCTGGTCACTACAACTGAAAATCTTCAAAGAACGTGGATTTTTCAACCTATAGAAACCTATGGACAACTCCCCATCTCCTTGTCACACACAATCTGTTCTTCTTGAAAAACATATGGCCAGACAAGCTATTAGTAGGCTAAATAAATAAATAATATGTTTGCCAATCAACCAGAAGTCTGTACTAAGCTGGTTGTTATTTTACACATCACTACATGATGTATTAATATATTAGTGTACATATAGCATTAATATTTTTTTAAAAAGTTTAAAAATTACAGCAAAATGCTGTTTTTCAGATTCAAAATGCCTTTTTTTTTATTTTAAACTCCAGCCTCCAAGATCAGTACCAGACAATGAGAGTAAGGGTAAAGGATTAGGATGGCAGAGCTGCCTTCAAAAACACCCCAGGCCCTCTGGGCCTACAACTTTTGTTACTATCTGGCTGGAAACATCAACATGCATTTTGAAACTTATAGAGGCACTTAATGCTTTTCATCTTCAAAGCATTTCTTAATCCTTTCAACTCCTGCTGCAAGTATTATATCCCTGTTTTGGAGATGGAGATGTTACCTTGCCACACGCTACCAAAAAATAGTCCTCGTGCAGATTTAGAGGGTTAAGCCTTGCCAAAACCCAACCAAATGCTCACAAAAGTGCTGATTTATTCCCTTCCTGCCTTCACCTCCCAACTAAAGAATTTCAGGTGTTCCAACCAAGAACCTGCTGTGTAATTCCAGGCAGGTCAGAGATGCCAGGAACAGACAGGGAACAGGGATGGTGAAACTCCACTGGCACATCAGGTCATGCCACAACCACCAATTTAGTTATAATTTTAGTATAAAAGGGCACTTTGCTTTTAATTGGTGCAGTGTGTCAGCCCTGCCCAGAAGAACATATTCCAGGACTGCCACTCAAGCTGCTCATTGACCAAGCTGCAGCCCTTGGCAAAGGATGCCAGGGGCTATTTAAGATGTGGCTCCATTCCAGCCCAGGAATGACAAGGAATACTCAGGCTGGCAAGGGGAGGTGTGATTGCCTGCTGTATTCCTGCTGCCAGAAGGTGTTCCCTGGAATGACAGGGATGCTGTCAACACACACCTTAGCTACCAAAAAAGAGAAGGCAATACTTACAGGTGGCTGTAGGTGCAGCACAACCCATGAGCCAACAGCTCCTCCAGCACCCCCTGTCCCACAGGAAGGACAGGGAAGAGCAGGAGATTGTGATGAGGCTGCTCCTGCTTGGCTTGGGAAAAGCATTGATACACTCTGGGAAGAACCACAAAGAAACCACCTTTCTCAGGGCCAAACCCCACACATGTAGAAAAGAAAATACATGTGATATTAAGACACAGCAACAGCATTTACTGTGGGTTTCGTGGAACTGTCAACATGGGAACAATAATTAATCAGTGCAACAGAGGAAGTCAGACAACTGATGAACTTTCCACATTTACTGATGAATTAAATACTGATGTATTTAACCTCTCCTGGAGAAATAACACCCAGAGACACCCAGGAACCCCCATGCACTGCAGCATCCAAGACGTGTCCTCACTAAGTAAAGGCTTGGTGTGGTACAAATATGCACATTCTCTTTGGACATTTAAATAAGAAACTGTTAAGCTGCAGGAGAACATGTTCAGCAAACGATGCAACTCCAGAGTTACCACCTACACCTCAGTACCACTCAAGGAATACATTTATAAATGACATCAGAGCACTTGCATGGGCAAGAAAACAAAGCACTGCTTCAAGGTAACAGTCAGACACCGCACTCGTGCGAGTCCCCGTACACAGAAAGCAGTGTCAAAACCAATTGTCACACCAATGCTGGCACCACAAAGCTCTGTCATCCTCAGCCTGCCTGTAGCTTCACACGGACCCACACGCACCTCATTCCTCAACAATGCCAAACAATGGGATTTTACAGAAACACTGACTCCTTGGTGCTGCTGGACTAACCACACGGAGCTCTGGTCAAGGGAGAGCGTGGTGTAGGAAGCAGACCCTGCCCAGAGGGCACTGAGCTCGTCTATGGCACTGATGGCTGTGCCTGCAGAAATTCACTGATTTTCTAGCTCACAACTTCCACGGTCAGTACTCCCTGCCCCTTTCCACAGGCATTTAAGGCTCACAGACCCATGGTTCTCCTCTTACCTCTTCCACATGCTCCTGTAGATTCCGCTTTGGAGACTCCACCTCATCCTCCCTCCCTGCACTTGTGGAGGCTCTCTCTACATTTGCCTCTTTCCAGACTCAAAACACACCCCAGCCAACCTCTAACCTTCACTCTATTGAAGCATTTCCACCTGCTCCTGCACTCATTGGATGCTTCCTGCCCACCTCCAGCCCACAGCTATCCTTCTTCCAAAGTCCTTTCCCACTGTTACGTTGGAAACACCACCTCCTGCCTATTACCAGGATGTGCAGATGTGGGAGCCACAACTGGCACGGACCAAAGCATGAGGAGAGCACGCAAGGGAAGCATTAAATCCTGCTGCTTCCTTCTCTGCAGTTTATGAAATTAAATCAAACCGCAGCTCACTAATGGCTGGATACCAACCCTCCCTCTCGCTACCACAACTTCCTCTCGCTCGGTCCTCATTTGGGGCCTGCCTCATGGTACCCTCGGAACCCAGCACAGCCCCCTTGCATTTATAGTCACTTAAAGCCCAAAAACACCCTTGCTCTCCTTCCAAAATCCCACACCCCTCCTTTCTGCCAGGCACGACCCACCACGCTCCCTGAGCCAGCAGCACAGGTAAGCCACCACTTGGCACCAGGTGCCCACTGTGCCACCACCACTCACCAACAGCCCTGACCAAGGGCAGAAAAGGGGAATTCTGTGCCACTTACACCCAGCCCTGCCTGGGCAGGCTTAGGAAATTTCTGCCTTAAAATCCAGTGAGAGGCACAGGCTGCAGTGACACATGTCCTAACATTTTTTGTTCCACTGTAGGAGGTCAGCAAAGAAGCTTCTAAAATCAGGGAAGGTTTGTTCCCACCGGTTTTTAATCTTAAGCATCTGTAATAATGGTGCAGGGGGGAGCAAGGGACAGGCTGTGCATTAGCATGATGGGAGCTACGACAGCCAAAATATGAAGCACATAAAACCAGAGCTCAGTATGAAGAGGGGCTTCAGTTTAACTACCAGCTTCACCACATTAAATCACCTCGGGGCCTTAAACATCCAACTAACAATAAACAGAGTTTTACCATTATTTGCATCCCCCTGCACTGGCATGCAGATTGCTCCCCAACTCGGGCCATTGGTACAGTTCTAGGAAAGAAAGCCTGGCTCATCCTGAGGCCAGCCCGTGTATCAAAGCACGGTAACAACACTTATGTTTACAAGTTGCTTTTTTAAAGACAGTATGCGTTGAGATGATTGTATTAGATTATTTTTAACATCAGAAATAGATTTAGCAATGCAATTACACTGATTTCATTTGCATTAACAGACTCCACCAAAGCAAAGGATTATGCTTCTGTCTTTTGAGGGGAAACACACACATGCCTATGCACGGCAGAGGAAAAAAGTGACTTCCTTGAATTCAGTATATCAATAATGCACCTTGTTAAGTGAAGTAATTTAAATCCACGTCTTCTTAGCATCAAGGACAAGAGACAGCTCAGTGTTTGCCCGGACAAAACGAGCCCTAGGAGGCCGCCCAGCACAATGATGGTCCAGAGGTGAGAGAATGCAGCCAGTTTAGAGAAGATAAAAGGCCATTTGGGTAGAGACCCCCGCTGATCCTATGAAAGTGTCTCCTTTTCAAATTGGGAGGCTTTTAAAACTGCATTTGCTACTGACCATACCTTCCCCTGAAAGCCGCCTGGGATCCGATTTCACTTTTTTTACGCCCCCGGAGCGGAGCGGAGCGGGTGGGCAGCCGGGGCGGTACCGCAGGTACCAGCACTGCCTGCAAGTCCCACCAGCCCTGGCCGAACCCGCCGAGATCACAGAGCTCGCCCCCGCCTTCCCGCAGCCCCAGGCACGAATTCAGCGCCTGAAGAACCCGATCGGGGGCACTCTGGGGCCGGGAGGCATCGCCTCTCCCCGCGGGATGCTCGGGCAAGGCGGCGGCTCAGCCTGAGCCCGGCTCGGACCCCTCCGGGTCTGCGGCAGGCGGGTTTGGTGCTTCTATTGTGCACATTGCAAGTAAAACGGGAGCCTGTGTGTGCCCGCATCGCTCCGGCCACGATCCCCCTTGGGGCGGGCGGCTCGGCGGGATGGGGAAAGCGGGAGAGGGGAAAGCGGGAGAGGGGGAAGCGAGGCTGGGGAAGCCGGGAGAGGGGAAAGCGAGGCTGGGGAAGCCGGGAGAGGGGAAAGCGAGGCTGGGGAAG